>CALNHX010008477.1:0-60183 GCA_940337035.1 Agriotes lineatus | reverse complement strand
GATCTGAGTGAATAATGGCTGTCATAATCGCTCATATAATAATATACTACTTTTACATTTTAAATTAGCTAGAAAAACGATGGTGGTCAGCTGGTTCTTTAAAAATAAAGAACCCCTGTTATGCTTCACCACCGTGGATAACAAATTACAGCTAGTCATAGGTATACATTCAGTCAAACACCACTAAAAAAGCGAAGAAACGTCCAAAGAATTGCGCAAAGGACAGTGATTAATAAATGTAGATATAACAAACAGAAATTAATATCCACTGAGAAGTAACTCAGTATTATTAGTTAGCCACTCAAGCGCATTGTTCTTGAAAGAAGAAATT
The DNA here is from genome assembly GCA_940337035.1 of Agriotes lineatus. Taxonomy (NCBI): domain Eukaryota; kingdom Metazoa; phylum Arthropoda; class Insecta; order Coleoptera; family Elateridae; genus Agriotes; species Agriotes lineatus. The sequence continues at coordinate 59,852 of CALNHX010008477.1, read as the reverse complement.
GACAGTTGTTTAAACGCTGAAGGAATCGAGTTGTACAACTTAAAAAGGTTGTATGAAAACGAGCGCTTAAATAATTGAGTGCGGTGGACTGGAGGAGTTATTAACCCTCTATACCTTAATTGTAGATTGTGAACATCAGTGCGATAACTAATCATGTTGCAAAGATAAGGTGGTGAGTTAAATTTGATTATTTTATGATAAAACGTTAGAGCATGCAGAATACGTCGGTTAGTCATATTAAGCCATTTGGTTTCTTTTATTTTATGGGTAATGCGCTCACATCTTTTTATTCCACAAATAAACCGCAAGCAAAGCTACTAGCGAAAGCGATAGAATACAAACTATTATATTTTTTTTAGTCATATGTTATACGTAAACAATTAAAATATTTTTCATGTATTACATATTATTGTACTTGCATATATGAATTAGTAGTCAATAGGGTTTTAACTGAATTAGTGTAGTTTTTCCACAGTTCTTCATAAAATAATTGGATTTTCGTCTTGATTTTATTCATTTAAATAGAAAGTGAAATATAAATATATGTGAATTTTTAAATGCCGGTTTACTGAAACTTGGCAATTGCAAAAATGTAAGTAGGTACTACAAAACGTGAAAATCTGTTGAAAACTCAATTTCGCATTTTTGGGGTGCATCCAATACTTCCTTTATCGTAAAAGGAAGTAAAAATGTCAAGTTTGACAAAAATCATTAAGAGCTGTTTCTGAAAAAAATCGAAAAAACTGAAAAATCACAAGAGTAAACACCATAGGGGAGAGGCAGGTTAAGCGGACCATCAGGTTAACTGGACCATTGCAATTTTGAATACTCCTGCAATGTTACTGACCTCGCCATTTAGTGTTTGAAAATCCCATTAGATGGCATCAAAGTACATATAACACGTTATATGCTCTTTGATGGAATAACACCTCGTTGTAAAATTTAGGTGGTTGGTAACGAGTGATTGTCGTGTCAGCTGTCAAATGATTTCCGCGGGTAAAAGTTATTATTTGTGGCATTTACACGAATCAAATTCGAGGAAAACTTTATTTTAAAACATAAGTTTTGTGTTCTAGTACTTGGTGTGATGTTCACATTTACGCAGATTTCAAACCATTTTGGTAAGGTCAGATATAAAATCATGTGATGTGTGTTTATCTGGACCCCAAATACCTACACGGGCTTATATTTCATAAATATGCCGCTAATTCGATCTCGCACAACAAGGAATAGGGAGTATCCCAAAGAAGATTTGATTGAAGCCGTCAAGTCAGTGGTGGAGGACCCCGCATGAAGGTGCGCGCTGCATCAAAACAATTTAGTATTCCCAGAACCACACTTAAAAGATTTATAACCAAAGTTTTAGAAAATAATGGTTCATTTGAAAATATTAATTTTTCTCCGAGAAATGAACATCATAAAGTTTTTTCAAAGAATGAAGAAGAATCACTAGCTAATTACTTAAAACAGGCTTCACTCATACATTACGGCCTGAGTTTAAATGAATCCCGTAAACTGGCTTATGAATTTGCTGTGGCAAATAAGAAAACGTTGAAACAAAACTGGATAGGTACAGAATGGACTTCGTCGTTTAGACAAAGACACGGATTATTTTTAAGAACTCCCGAGCAGACAAGTTTAAGTAGAGTTACTAGCTTCAATCCGCACAATGTTTCTATCTTCTTCCAATATTTAAAGTGTTTTGGAAAAGCTCAAATTAGCACCTCAAGATATTTACAATCTTGACGAGAGAGGTTTGACCATATTATGTTCTATTTTAATAAAATTTTATAATCTCAATTATTTTATAGGTGTGACTACTGAATCAATCTAATATCAACATTACAATACAAATTCGAAGGACCTTTTGCTAAATCTGTTTACTAAGTTAACAAGCCAACCTTACCTGGTGTTTTCGGTATTAACTCGGCAGCTAGGCTCTTCAAAAAGCTTCATTTACTTCCTGTGACAAAGTCGTGCAAAAAACACCCACATTGACAAATTTACTTCCGTCACACACAAAAAAAAATGGACCACCAGATTATTGTTCAAATATTTCTATATATTTGTCTCAATAAGGTGGCCGTAACATCATAAACTCAAACAGCAAAAGGTTTGACATACGTTGACGGAACATACCGGCCACCAAAATAAGGTCTACACGAGCTTTTCTTTACAATTTTTTTAAAAAACAACTGCTAACATTTATTAAGAAAAAAACTAAAAGTACCATTGCTGCCACGGTAGAGGGCACAATTTAGTACAAGGACGCTGAAATACCTCCTGCGTAGTTTGGACTGTTACAACTCTGCAAATTACATCTTTTCCCGGATGGATACTAATTATTCTGCCCAGTCTCCAAACAAGAGGAGGGGTCAGCTTGTTTTCAATAAGAACAAGTGTTCCTATGTCTAAATTTTGGAAGGTGTGCTTTTTATACCACTTAGATTTTTGATACAGTTGATGCAAGTATTCGTTGTTCCAACGGGACCAAAAACTCTATTGCATGCTTTGTATTAATTGCCAACGAGAAAGTCTATTAATGGGAAGATGAGACAATTCTGGATTTGAAAGAGCAGTGAGAGGCTCTAGCGTTAGGAAATGACCAGGCGTTAACGATCTAAGATCATTGGGGTTAGCACTTAGGCTGCATAACGAACGAGAATTCAATAAAGCCTCAACTGTTTAAAAGTTAATATTTGGGCACCAATGTACAAATGAGTTTTAACTACTTTTATACCACTCTCCCAAATTCCTCCAAAATGTGGTGCAGAAGGTGGGTTAAAATGCCACGTGATGGCTTCGCTCTCAGCGGCCATTTTCTTTTAATTGGTGGCTCGCTCCAATAAAATTAGTGCCACGGCCACTGTCGATGTCTGAGCACCTACCTCGACGAGCAATAAAACGACGTAAACAAGCTAAAACGGCATCAGTAGTTAAATCTGACACTACTTCCCAATGGACTGCTTTCACTGATAAGCCTACAAATAAACACAAATAAGCTTTTGAAGCTTTTGCACCCCTAGTGCGTCTTGTAACAATTGAAAATGGACCTCCAAAAGCCACACCAACATGAGAAAAGGGTTTTGCTTGAGAAACCCGAAATTTAGGTAAATCGCCCATAGGGTATACAAAACTATTAGGTCTAAATATAAAACAACGATAGCATTTTGATAAACAACTACGAATACGGCTACGCGCACCAAGAATCCAAAAATTTTGTTGTAGCAAATAATGAGTGGTGTTTACGACAGAATGTAAGTTTTGATAATGAATTTGTAAAATCAATAGTTTTGAGAGAACATGAGAAGAAGGAAGTAACGCTGGATGTTTAGCTTCAAATGCTAATTCTGTTTGAGATAGTTTACCTCGAACACGTAGAGTACCGTTTTCATCTAAAAAGAGGGCTAATTTCATAAATGTCTTGGGAAGTTTCTTACCACGACAAAGAGCCGAAAATTCTTGTGCAAAGAATTGCTCTTGGATTACTTTTACCAAACATAAGAGAGCTTCATGTAGTTCCTTTTGAGACAAGGGTCCCAAAATTTTGTCAGAACATCTAGTATTTCTAACAAAACGCAAACAATAAGCAATAACACCCTGTATTTTACAAAGAGATGAAAAACGCGTGAACAACGAATCAACAGCGTTTGAAACAATTTGACCTATCAAAACGCTTTTCCTTTCTTCTAAGTCACTATTTTCATACACTACTCTTTTATTAGAATCCTCTAGAGGCCAATCAGTAGAAGATAAACGAAGCCACGCAGGTCCCGTCCACCATGAGGGAAACGCCATAAATTCTGCTGGGAGGAGACCCCGAGATGCTGCGTCGGCGGGGTTCAAACAAAAGTATGTGATGCCAACATTCCGGTGGAAGCCGTTCTTGAATGAGGCTCACTCTGTTTGACACAAAGGTTTCCCACCGATGCGGAGAAGATGGAATCCAATTTAAAACAATTGTGGAGTCAGACCAAGCAAAAATACTATCTATGGTAATAAGATGTTGATACGTATTTCTCACCCATGACAAAAGAGAAGATAACAACACCGCAGCACATAACTCAAGGCGAGGGATCGACAAAGTCTTCAAAGGTGCAAACTTTGATTTGGCACAAAGTAACGAAACGATAACTCTACCATCTGGGTATGCACAACGAAGATACACTACACTGGCGTAGCCTTGCTCTGAGGCATCGCAAAAAAAATGAAGCTGACACAATACAGACGTATGATCTGGCACTACAGCTCGAGGGATTTGTACTGAAGCAATACATGGTAATTGAGCCTTATATTGCCGCCACTTGTTCACAATTTCTGGGGGAAGAGCATCATCCCATCCAACACCTAAAATCCATAACATCTGTATGAGACGTTTCGCAAAAAATATAACGGGACACAAGAACCCAAGGGGGTCATAATACTAGCTATTTCCAATAAAATCGAACGTTTAGTACAACACCACTCACGAGATTTCACAACAAAGGAAAACGAATCTATCAAGGATTGCCAATGAAGGCCAAGAACTTTAGTAAAAGTATCATTTTCAAGGTCAAAAGATAAACTATGTTTCGAACAATATTCATCAGGGATGGTTTCTAACAGAGAAGAATGGTTGCTTGCCCATTTGCGTAATTCAAAACATCCTGAACCACATAATCCTAAAACTTGTCTTTGAAGTTCAACCGCATCTTCTATCGAATTATCACCACAAACTAGATCATCGATATACAAATTATTTTCAATAGCTTGAGAAACCAAGGGAAAAAGCTGTCGTCCTTTGTCCACCAATTGCAACATGGTACGAATGGCGAGAAATAGAGCCGAAGCAACCCCATACGTCACTGTGTTAAGCTGATGAATTTGCACAGGTTCTGTACGAGAAAATCTCCAACATATTAACTGATAACGCCTTTGATCCTCGGCAATTAAAATCTGGCGATACATTTGCCGAACGTCACAAGTAAAAAGGAATGAATAAACACGAAATTTAAGAAGAATGGCAGCAATGTCATTCTGAATCTTAGGGCCTATCAACAGCGAATCATTGAGCGAAGTTCCATTCTCATCTTTGGCCGAGGCGTTAAAAACTACACGTATCTTCGAAACATTATTTTCAGTTATGAACACAATGATGAGGAATAACATAAGAGTTTAAACATTTAGGAAGTACATCAAGAAGAGACATGTGACCGGAATCTAAATAATCTTTCATAAGTTCTACATATCCTTTTCGAAGTACAGGATTAAAATCAAATTTACGCTCAAAAGTAAAAATCCTGCGTTGAGCTATATCTAACGATTTGTGAAAAATAGGTTTATCAGATTTGAATGGGAGAGAGACCCCGAAACGACCTTCGGGAGTTCTAAAATAAGTTTTCTGAAAATGAATTTCCTCCTGGTGTTCTTCTGGAGAAATAGAAATCTTTTCAGGAACTTCTTCAAGTTTCCAGAATGATGTTAAAGTATAATCTGAACAAGGAGTATCAATTTCCGCAAAGAAAGATTGCACAGGCTGAAGCAACATTGAAGTGGAAGCCGGTCCAACTAACATTACCCCAAAAATTGTATGAATACCAATGAGAAAACTATCACCATTTTTCTCAATACCCGGAAGCACAATTGAAGAATAAATGTCTGCACCCAACAAAATATCCACAGCACCAGGTTGGTTCCAGATAGGATCTGCCAATTGAAATGGTTTCAAGTGAACTATATTTAATGGAGATAAGGTAGCGAAAGCCTTATCAGAACAAATTGTAGGAAGAATAATAACATCCAAAGGTAATGGCAGTTGCGAAAAGCCAAGAGGTCTAATCAAACAACGAGATACACCTAGAGAAGATTTAGTAGACATCTGTCCTAATCCTGCAATTGGAATTGAAGAACGAACACGAGGTAAATAAAGTCTACGAGCACAATTGTCGGTCATAAAACTTGCCATTGAACCAGGATCTCACAAGCCTCTTACACGGTGAGGTTGACCATTCACATCTAAAATTTCAAAAATAACTGTAGACAATAATACAGTTTTACCTATCTGAGTATGTAGCATACTAGTACCCACATGTACCACAGGACTATCAGACGAATTCGAAGAAGTAGCCTGCGTTTCAATTCGAGAATCACCACTATTAATGATAAAATGTAACAACGCATGATGTCTTTTCGCACAACTAGAGCAAGAAATTTGAGATGGACACGAAGCCACACCATGAGAATCCTTCGAACAATTAAAACACAAACGAGCACGTTTTACAGCCGCATGACGATCCCTAGGTGTCATGGACATAAACTGAGAACAACGATATACTAAATGATCTCCCTGACAAATGTTACACCCTACACGAGATCTCGTAACTAACTTTTGTGAACCACTGGAGAAAGCAGTTTGTACAAGTAAAGAATTAGGTTTAAAATATGAACCTTTAGATTGTTGTGGGAAATGAGGTTTACCAACAGAGTCTCCTACACGAGATGATTTGAAACCTGATGTAATATTGGTCGATACCTTCGAGGTAGCAACAGTTTCTAGAGCAACGCACTGTTTTAATAGGAAATCCTTCAAATGTGAATAGGTAGGAATTTCCATTGCATCACCATGTAGCTCGAAACGTCTACGAATTGCAGGAGGTAATATGTCCTTTAACAAATCGACAACAATAAAATCCCAAGCTAATATGTCAAAACCCAAAGTATCTAAAATGGCTAAATTTTGAGAGAATGTATCCACAAGACAACGTAATTCTTTTGAGTTTTCGGAGGTCAAAGGACGATAATTTTTCAAAATACGCCAGTGACTGCTAGCTAACATACGCTTATTTGAATATCTCTCTATGACTGTTTTATAAGCTAACTGATAGTTTTCTGGAGTTAAAGGAATAGACTTCACTAAAGAAAGAGGTTCTCTATCTAGAGAAAGCAATAAATATTGAAACTTTTCAATTTCCGAAAGCTGTCTTTGGTTGTGTACTAAACTGTCATAGAGACTTATGAATGATTGCCAAGAGAGCAGATCACCAGAATATTTTCTAAGTTCTAATTTAGGTAGATCAACATTTAAACAAGACTTTTCAAACTCAGTTGACTTTGCTTCAAACACAGGTGCCTCTAACACTGGGGGGAAAATTTATTCAAAATATTGATTTTCAACTTGTTTCCGAATAATCTCTTGTGCTAGCAAATCTGAGTCATTGGTCTGGGTACTAACTTTTAAATGCAAATCTTTAAATTCTTTGTACAATGTATCTAAAGTCCTATATTTTATTTTAAACAAAAATCGCAAATTCCCGTTAACACTTGCCTCACTTGCTAATTCAAAGATTTTCTCAATTTGCGAGATTGCAATTTGTCTATCTAAATATGTTTTCGTCTTTGGGCCATAATTATAGACAATTGAACTCTAGCTTACAATGTATCTACTCAAAAATTTTTCAACACAAAGTACAAGTTGTACTGCTCAATAAAATTCAAATAATACAAAGCAGCAACAAATACACAAAAAATAGTGAGCAGGCAAAAATAATAACAAACGCAGGTAATATAAGGTTGCAACGACCTTTATCACTAAATGCAAAATAAATATTAAAATATACCAAAACACCGTAAAACAACTCTATGCAAACGTTATTTTTCAGTGAACTGTAACTAGTTTATTAATCCAACAGACCGTTCTATCCCGGCTATCCCTAAGTTAACAAGCCAACCTTACCTGGTGTTTTCGGTATTAACTCGGCAGCTAGGCTTTTCAAAAAGCTTCTTTTACTTCCTGTGACAAGGTCGTGCAGAAAACACCCACATTGACAAATTTACTTCTGTCACACACAAACAAAAAACTGGACCACCAGATTATTGTTCAAATATTTCTATATATTTGTTCTCAGTAAGGTGGCCGTCACATCATAAACTCAAACAGCAAAAGGTTTGACATACGTTGACGGAACAACTACCGTCCATAAACCAGTTAAGGTACTTACAACCAAAGGTGTTAAACAGCTGGGCCAAGTAACATCTGCGGAAAGAGGAAATTTAGTTACGTTTACTGCCATTGTAAGTAGTACTGGCACAGCCCTTCCGCCCTACTTCATTTTTTCCGAGGAAACACTATAAACCGCACATGGTGAAAAATGCACCAGTAGGGACCAAAGAAAATGCGACACCATCTGGATGGATGCGATCTGAGTTACCTATTCCAAGATGTTTTGGAGCACTCTACAAACCATGCACATCCATCAGCAGAAAAACCAAAATTAATTTTGTTAGACAACCATGCGAGTCACCTTAGTATCAATGCTCTGGCTTATGTAAAATCTCAAGGTATAATATTGCTCACATTTCCTTGGGCCTTTCAAGGAGTTTTATAATGACGCCTGCAGTATATGGATGAGTAACAATCCAGGAAGAGCCATAAATATCTACGACGTTACCGAACTCGTAGGTGATGCACTCCCTCGGGCATTAACTATAAAAAACATTTGCAGTGGTTTTTCTAAAACTGGAATCTACCCCTTTAATGATGAGACATTTTTACAGAAGATGAGTTTCTTTGCTCATACGTTACAGATAGGCCAGTATTGTATTATATATATTCGCTATATTCGCCCTTTTTGAGCACCATTTCACTGGACTATCATGCCGGCTTACTAAAACGACAACTCCTGCCAAATCGTTTTATATTCTCTGAAGATCTGGCGTTTATTATCTTTCAGGATATTGTGTGCGGCTTGCCGAATCCCACAACTTACTCAAAAAGACGGTACAGCAATATGTTGTATTTTAATATAGATGTAAGTACATTACCCAGCATACCCTACAATAAATGGACTTTTGTTCAATTAAAGAGAGTTCTATAACTATGTGTGTGTTTTAACTGTCCTTTGGTTAGTAAAAACAGTGGTCCATTTAACCTGGCTCATTGATCCAGTTAACCTAACTAGTCAGGTTAACTGGACCATTTACATCATTTAAGAAAAACGCAACAACATGAATTTCTACTGTAATTCCTCTCTTTTTAACTCGCAGTTAAATAGTACATTGATTAACTTACAAGTAAAAAAAATGTATTTGTAAGTGTATACTTGTGGCCAATATAGATGATTAAAAAAAGTGGACCTGTTAACCTGCTTCTCCTCTACTTCCGGTTATGCGATTTCCTTCAAAAGCTTGCTGTCGCATCTAGATAGTACACAAAACTTATTTATGAAGTTTCAACGTCATACCTCTTTTCGTTTGTGAGATATTCTGTTGACAGACAGACAGACATACAAACTGACCGACAGACCAATGAACAAAAACATGATTTTTGGGTTCAGGGGACTCCAAAACGTGAAGATCTGTTGAAAACTCAATTTTTAATTTTTGGGGTGAATCCAATACTTCTTTTAGTATAAAAGGATGTAATTAATAACTGTTTAAGCCAAACTTTTTTGGGACACTCTGTATGTGTCAAAATGATTTTAATGTGCCCCTTTCAACCCCATTAGGATCACCTTAATCAAACTTTCTATCGGAAAAAAGGTAAAACACCCTGTATAAGACCTACAGAGAACCAGACAAATTAATGTTATCAAAACAACCAACAATTAAATTGATAGGTCACATAGTTCGACTGAATGAAGAACTACCACTCCAGAAAATATTTAACAACAATCCTGAAGGAAAACGAACAGCTGGACGCCCAAGAAACAGATATATAGACGAAGTAGCACATGACCTAGAAACACTGCAGATACAATACTAGAAAAAAAAGATAAGAAGGCTTGGAGAAGAATTTTCAAGCAGGTCAAGACCCACAAAGAACTGTAATGCAAAAGATGTTGATGAATAACAATAACAAGCAATTGGCCAAAACAAATGAATAATTCCCCAAAACATATCTGGTAACAACTGATGTAATTACTAAATGCGCGCAAACAAATATGATTGTCAGTGGTAGAAAGAAAACTATAAGCGTTACATTTGAATATCAACTTTTTGAATAATAAAATTACTATGACTATTCAACACTATAACATATAAGCCAATCACATTGCAGACATTTGCTTTTTTCAACCAATAACAGCAGTATATCACTGAATATTGGGCACCATGCAAAATATTCACAAAACAATGTACGTACTCAAAAAATAAATAGCCTTGTTGCGAAGTATCGTTTAGCAACGATGTTCTGTCCTTAGTGATATCGCTAGGTTACGTAACACTAAACCCCAACAAACTGTGTGGCTTGTTTTAAAAATTTTAAAATGCTGTGTTTTGGAAGTATTCCGCTGAATTTAATTGAGAATGAATAATTATATTAATTGTTGCAATATTTTTCAATAAAGTTAATCGCTATGTATTAATATTGTTAAATAGTCGTCCCAAATACCACTCGAAGTGGATATATTTTTTTACATATTTTGCCATTTCCATAGAAATTATTGCAAATTTCACTCAACAAAATCACATTTAAATGTCACTCGCCTTCGGCTCGTGACATTTTTGATGTGATTTTGTATCGTGAAATTTAAACGCAATAATTTACATGAAAACGACAAAATATTTGTCAAAAATATATCCACTGCTTGTGGTATTACCCTTGATTATACCATTCATAATGCACAAAATCTCTATTCAGGCCACGTATTAATAAGTGAAACCACTGTGGTGTTATCGTTTTGGTGTTTTCAATTTTGAGCTGTCAACTGTCAATGTCATTCTATTTCCAACAAGTTTTTCAGGTTACGCATTAAATACATTTTTAATGTAATTCCTTTATTGATATTTTACTTCCTTTTACAATAAAGGAAGTACTTATTGCATTCACCCCAAAAATTCGAAATTGAGTTTTCAACAGATCTTCACGTTTTCGAGTCCCCTGATCCCAAAAAAACATATTTTTTTCATTGGTCTGTCTGTGTGTGGGTGTGTCTGTGTGTGGGTGTGTCTGTGTGGGTGTGTCTGTCTGTGTGTGGGTGTGTCTGTCTGTGTGTGGGTATGTCTGTCTGTGTGTGGCTGTGTCTGTCTGTCTGTGAACAGAATATCTCAAAAACGGAAAGAGGTATGGCGTTGAAACTTCATACCGGGTGCTGACTTGCGCGACGCACCATAGGAATTTGCATAGTAAATTCTTTATGTTCAATTATTTTCTCCCCTAATTATTTTAGAGCTAAAGTGTAAATACATTTTTTGTAGAGAAAAAAATACTGCATCCATTCATACTATTGCTAACAATTTTTCATTTTCCGGAACAGAAGGAATGCCAAAAACAAACTAGCATTTTTACAGAAATCAGTGACGCCATGGAATTATTGAAACAAGCCAATGCCAACGCAAGTGCGTGCGGGGTGATCATCCAGTCTCTGCCATCAAAAGATTGAACGTATTGTCGTTTTTCTCGTTTTGGTGTAAGTTCTAAACCTCATTATTGCACCTACAATTATTTAATAACCTGCATGTAGTCTTAAACTTAAAATGAATCAGTCTATTAATGGTTGTACTGTTTGGAATTTGCCGATACGGATATTTTACAATAAACAAGGAGCTTACTTAACTAACGTCCACCATACTCGTAAAACCATTTTTGTTATGGACAAGGTCTAGGTATCTTAGAGACATTAAGCATAATAAATAATGAATTATTATAAACGCCAAACATCAATGACAAACAAACAGCACATATTGTCGCGGCGCACGCATTTACGTTGGCATTGGCTTGTTTCAATAGTTCCATGGCATCACTGATTTTTGTGAAAATGCTAGTTTGTTTTTTGCATTCCTTCGGTTCCGGAAAATGAAAAATTGTTAGCAACAGTATGAATGGATGCAGTATTTTTTTCTCTACAAAAAATGTATTTACACTTTAACTTTAAAATAATTAGGGGAGCAAATAATTGAACATAAAGAATTTACTATGCAAATTCCTATGGTGCGTCGCGCAAGTCAGCACCCGGTATATAAGTTTTGTGTACTATGTAGATGCGACAGCAAGCTTTTGAAAAAAATCGCATAAGCGGAAGTAGGTGTTTACTCTTGTGATTTTTCAGTTTTTTTGGATTTTTTTAAAAACGGCTTTAACTATTAGTTTCAAACTTCATATTTTTATTACATTTTTAATGTGTATTGATGTGTGGTAGGTGATTTGCCAGTTGAATACTTCTAAAATAGGTTTCTTTTTTTATTACCTCCTATTTTAAATAGAACAACCGGTATATTATCACATTTTTAAATTCAGCCTAAAATTCTAGAGAAACTTTGTCTCTTCAACTAATGCTCTATTTTGTACAGTTTTTGTAGAATTTGTAATTTTTGAACATTTTTGACAAATGCTTAAAAGTTTAAAATAAAATTTTTGACTAATTATAAGATCACTGTAAAAGAAAGTTGTGTGAGTGTATCACACCAGATTTTTTATAATATACTCTAATCGAATACTCACTCGACGACTTTAATAGTCGGGGAGGCAGTGAACTTTTTCGGTACTTACTTTCCCAGTCAGTATTTTGGGTTATTTTGGGTTAGTCAATGATGCTTTTTGAAGATATGCAAGTCTGGCTATTGATTTCCGATGGGTCGAGTCACGGTAAAAGTTTAAATAATTATAAAATAAGTACATTAGTTGGAATTATTACTTCCTTTTACAATAAAGGAAGTATTGGATTCACCCCAAAAATTCGAAATTGAGTTTTCAACCGATCTTCACGTTTTAGAGTCCCCTGATCCCAAAAAATAATTTTTTTTTCATTGGTCTGTGTGTCTGTCTGTGTGTCTGTCTGTCTGTGTGTCTGTCTGTCTGTCTGTGAACAGAATATCTCAAAACCGAAAAGCGGTATGGCGTTGAAACTTCATATATAAGTTTTGTATACTATGTATATGAGACAGCAAGCTTTTGAAAACAATCGCATAACCGGAAGTAGGTGTTTACTCCAGGAATTTTTCAGTTTTTTTCGATTTTTTCAAAAACGGCTCTAACGATTTTTTTATACTTTACATTTTTATTACATTTTGAATGTGTATTGATGTGAGATAGGTGATTTTCCAGTTGAATACTTCTAAAATGGGTTTCTTTTGTTTTTTGTCTATTTTTTTTATTAACTCTTATTTTAAATAGAACACCCGGTATATTATTACATTTTTGAATTCAGCTTAAAATTCTAGAGAAAATTTGTCTCTTCAACTAACACTCTATTTTGTACCGTTTTTGCAGAATTTGTAATTTTTGAAAATTTTTGACAAATGCTTAAAACATTTTAAATCAAATTTTTGAAAGGTGGCCTCTAAAAATAGTTTTTTTTTTGTGAATAAGGAAACCCTTGACCGACTTGGATGAAGTTTGGTATATAAATTAATCGAGTGAATCTACACGTACATCAAGCAGTAATTTGTTTTGTTTTTAAAAACACAAGAATAATTTTTTAAAGAAAATTTGATTCTACAACCGATTGTAATAAAATCTTAAAAAAGTTACAGTAGAAAAACTAAGTCAAATTACTGCTTGACGTAAGTTGTAGATTTATTTATATACCAAGCTTCATTCAAATCGGTCAAGGATTTCCTTAAATATTCACAGAAAACTATTTTTAGGGGCCACCCTTCAGGGGGCCAATACGCCCATTAAAAATCAGAATTTGATAAAACAAAAAAATACCAGGTCACTTTATTTTTTGTGTTCTACATTCTGGCGCAACCCTGCTCATTAAAACGGAAGCACCCTGTATAATGTTTTATGTTCTTGATAACGTTCAATAAATTATTTTTGCAACGTTTTCATATTTATTTGTGACTTTACCACTCACATTCATAATTAAACTGTATGGTGCTGTTTAAATAAGTGATTAAATTCACAGTAGCTTCGGATTATGTTAAGAGTGCCGATTTCCGAAAAGTATTTCTTACGAATTCAGTGTTGCCAAAAATGTGTCAAAATTAATGTGAGTGATATAGTTACCACGAATACGACTCGTGACGCGATTTTTCTTTGATAAAATTGTGGTGCAAGTTAACTCGTGCTAGTTAAGATTTAGATAATTCCACTCGTGTGCTTTGCACTCGTGAAATTACCATCTTAACTGGCACTCGTAAACTTCCACCACAATTTAATCGAAAAATCACGCTCACTCGTGGTATTATTTATGTAAAAAGTAGTCAGATAATCATATTTTTTACAAGAAAATTTATTGGAAGCCCTGGTACCTACGTTTTATTTTTGCAAAATGTGTTTTTTTTTTGATAAATATATTTTATTTTTGAAAAATTTGTGTTTAATTTACATTTGTATGAGGATATTTTTTATTCTAAAAAAATAAATCTGTAACTCTACTAAAACATTTTTAAAATAATTTAAAAAATCGTTTTTTAAATGACTAAAATAATGACTTTCAACACATTAAAAACAAATTTGCAATGTTATCTAATCGTTTTATGTATGTTTTTACTAAACGTTATATAAACGATTACAAAATGCTACATAAAAACGATTTTTGAAACATTTTTGTAACGATTTTGAAATGAAACGAGGTAGTAGGACATTTGCCGTTTTTGTAGCATATTTTAAATGGTTTTGTAACGAATTTAAAAACGTTTCATTGACACAAGAAAACAATTCTGTAATGTTAATAAAACAATTTTGTTCTGACGCAAAACTTAACCTGCAAATCTCAAATTTGACAGACTGACAATACACTTCAGTACTGCCAACTGATTCCGGCTATCCAGGGCCTGCTGTAAAATTGTAAGATTGTAGTTGTCAGTTTCCAAATTGACAGATTCCAAATTTTTCAAATGCTTGATTATAATTTTCCCAAAAGTGCAAAAGAAAGCGTATGTCACACGGGACTAAAGTGCCTAAATCCCTTGAGTGATTATTTCCCTCGGGCCCTACGGGCCCTCAAGAAATAATATTCACTCGCGGGATTTAATGATGCACTTTAGTCCCTCTTGATATAATATACTATTATCTACTTCTACTGCACAATGGCCATGAATTATGATTCATAATTCACGGTTTGCAGCCAATCATAAAATTCTATTTTCATTATTCAATAGTTTGCAAACTGCAACCAATCAGAAAATTCTATTTTCATTATTCAATAGGTTGTAGCCAACCACAAAATTCATTCTTATTATTAAATGACTTTTGAAGTTAACAGCTGTCACAAATGTCATAATTCTGACATATGAACACAAGGCTCCTATTGCATAGGAGTAAATAAAATATCGTATTATATTCGCGATTATGGCCATTATTCACTCAGATGTCATCGTCGTGAATAATGGCTGTCATAATCGCTCATATAATAATATACTACTTTTACATTTTAAATTAGCTAGAAAAACGATGGTGGTCAGCTGGTTCTTTAAAAATAAAGAACCCCTGTTATGCTTCACCACCGTGGATAACAAATTACAGCTAGTCATAGGTATACATTCAGTCAAACACCACTAAAAAAGCGAAGAAAACGTCCAAAGAATTGCGCAAAGGACAGTGATTAATAAATGTAGATATAACAAACAGAAATTAATATCCACTGAGAAGTAACTCAGTATTATTAGTTAGCCACTCAAGCGCATTGTTCTTGAAAGAAGAAATTGACAGTTGTTTAAACGCTGAAGGAATCGAGTTGTACAACTTAAAAAGGTTGTATGAAAACGAGCGCTTAAATAATTGAGTGCGGTGGACTGGAGGAGTTATTAACCCTCTATACCTTAATTGTAGATTGTGAACATCAGTGCGATAACTAATCATGTTGCAAAGATAAGGTGGTGAGTTAAATTTGATTATTTTATGATAAAACGTTAGAGCATGCAGAATACGTCGGTTAGTCATATTAAGCCATTTGGTTTCTTTTATTTTATGGGTAATGCGCTCACATCTTTTTATTCCACAAATAAACCGCAAGCAAAGCTACTAGCGAAAGCGATAGAATACAAACTATTATATTTTTTTTAGTCATATGTTATACGTAAACAATTAAAATATTTTTCATGTATTACATATTATTGTACTTGCATATATGAATTAGTAGTCAATAGGGTTTTAACTGAATTAGTGTAGTTTTTCCACAGTTCTTCATAAAATAATTGGATTTTCGTCTTGATTTTATTCATTTAAATAGAAAGTGAAATATAAATATATGTGAATTTTTAAATGCCGGTTTACTGAAACTTGGCAATTGCAAAAATGTAAGTAGGTACTACAAAACGTGAAAATCTGTTGAAAACTCAATTTCGCATTTTTGGGGTGCATCCAATACTTCCTTTATCGTAAAAGGAAGTAAAAATGTCAAGTTTGACAAAAATCATTAAGAGCTGTTTCTGAAAAAAATCGAAAAAACTGAAAAATCACAAGAGTAAACACCATAGGGGAGAGGCAGATTAAGCGGACCATCAGGTTAACTGGACCATTGCAATTTTGAATACTCCTGCAATGTTACTGACCTCGCCATTTAGTGTTTGAAAATCCCATTAGATGGCATCAAAGTACATATAACACGTTATATGCTCTTTGATGGAATAACACCTCGTTGTAAAATTTAGGTGGTTGGTAACGAGTGATTGTCGTGTCAGCTGTCAAATGATTTCCGCGGGTAAAAGTTATTATTTGTGGCATTTACACGAATCAAATTCGAGGAAAACTTTATTTTAAAACATAAGTTTTGTGTTCTAGTACTTGGTGTGATGTTCACATTTACGCAGATTTCAAACCATTTTGGTAAGGTCAGATATAAAATCGTGTGATGTGTGTTTATCTGGACCCCAAATACCTACACGGGCTTATATTTCATAAATATGCCGCTAATTCGATCTCGCACAACAAGGAATAGGGAGTATCCCAAAGAAGATTTGATTGAAGCCGTCAAGTCAGTGGTGGAGGACCCCGCATGAAGGTGCGCGCTGCATCAAAACAATTTAGTATTCCCAGAACCACACTTAAAAGATTTATAACCAAAGTTTTAGAAAATAATGGTTCATTTGAAAATATTAATTTTTCTCCGAGAAATGAACATCATAAAGTTTTTTCAAAGAATGAAGAAGAATCACTAGCTAATTACTTAAAACAGGCTTCACTCATACATTACGGCCTGAGTTTAAATGAATCCCGTAAACTGGCTTATGAATTTGCTGTGGCAAATAAGAAAACGTTGAAACAAAACTGGATAGGTACAGAATGGACTTCGTCGTTTAGACAAAGACACGGATTATTTTTAAGAACTCCCGAGCAGACAAGTTTAAGTAGAGTTACTAGCTTCAATCCGCACAATGTTTCTATCTTCTTCCAATATTTAAAGTGTTTTGGAAAAGCTCAAATTAGCACCTCAAGATATTTACAATCTTGACGAGAGAGGTTTGACCATATTATGTTCTATTTTAATAAAATTTTATAATCTCAATTATTTTATAGGTGTGACTACTGAATCAATCTAATATCAACATTACAATACAAATTCGAAGGACCTTTTGCTAAATCTGTTTAATAAGTTAACAAGCCAACCTTACCTGGTGTTTTCGGTATTAACTCGGCAGCTAGGCTCTTCAAAAAGCTTCATTTACTTCCTGTGACAAAGTCGTGCAAAAAACACCCACATTGACAAATTTACTTCCGTCACACACAAAAAAAAATGGACCACCAGATTATTGTTCAAATATTTCTATATATTTGTCTCAATAAGGTGGCCGTAACATCATAAACTCAAACAGCAAAAGGTTTGACATACGTTGACGGAACATACCGCCCACCAAAAATAAGGTCTACACGAGCTTTTCTTTACAATTTTTTTAAAAAACAACTGCTAACATTTATTAAGAAAAAAACTAAAAGTACCATTGCTGCCACGGTAGAGGGCACAATTTAGTACAAGGACGCTGAAATACCTCCTGCGTAGTTTGGACTGTTACAATTCAGCAAATTACATCTTTTCCCGGATGGATACTAATTATTCTGCCCAGTCTCCAAACAAGAGGAGGGGTCAGCTTGTTTTCAATAAGAACAAGTGTTCCTATGTCTAAATTTTGGAAGGTGTGCTTTTTATACCACTTAGATTTTTGATACAGTTGATGCAAGTATTCGTTGTTCCAACGGGACCAAAAACTCTATTGCATGCTTTGTATTAATTGCCAACGAGAAAGTCTATTAATGGGAAGATGAGACAATTCTGGATTTGAAAGAGCAGTGAGAGGCTCTAGCGTTAGGAAATGACCAGGCGTTAACGATCTAAGATCATTGGGGTTAGCACTTAGGCTGCATAACGAACGAGAATTCAATAAAGCCTCAACTCTTTAAAAGTTAATATTTGGGCACCAATGTACAAATGAGTTTTAACTACTTTTATACCACTCTCCCAAATTCCTCCAAAATGTGGTGCAGAAGGTGGGTTAAAATGCCACGTGATGGCTTCGCTCTCAGCGGCCATTTTCTTTTAATTGGTGGCTCGCTCCAATAAAATTAGTGCCACGGCCACTGTCGATGTCTGAGCACCTACCTCGACGAGCAATAAAACGACGTAAACAAGCTAAAACGGCATCAGTAGTTAAATCTGACACTACTTCCCAATGGACTGCTTTCACTGATAAGCCTACAAATAAACACAAATAAGCTTTTGAAGCTTTTGCACCCCTAGTGCGTCTTGTAACAATTGAAAATGGACCTCCAAAAGCCACACCAACATGAGAAAAGGGTTTTGCTTGAGAAACCCGAAATTTAGGTAAATCGCCCATAGGGTATACAAAACTATTAGGTCTAAATATAAAACAACGATAGCATTTTGATAAACAACTACGAATACGGCTACGCGCACCAAGAATCCAAAAATTTTGTTGTAGCAAATAATGAGTGGTGTTTACGACAGAATGTAAGTTTTGATAATGAATTTGTAAAATCAATAGTTTTGAGAGAACATGAGAAGAAGGAAGTAACGCTGGATGTTTAGCTTCAAATGCTAATTCTGTTTGAGATAGTTTACCTCGAACACGTAGAGTACCGTTTTCATCTAAAAAGAGGGCTAATTTCATAAATGTCTTGGGAAGTTTCTTACCACGACAAAGAGCCGAAAATTCTTGTGCAAAGAATTGCTCTTGGATTACTTTTACCAAACATAAGAGAGCTTCATGTAGTTCCTTTTGAGACAAGGGTCCCAAAATTTTGTCAGAACATCTAGTATTTCTAACAAAACGCAAACAATAAGCAATAACACCCTGTATTTTACAAAGAGATGAAAAACGCGTGAACAACGAATCAACAGCGTTTGAAACAATTTGACCTATCAAAACGCTTTTCCTTTCTTCTAAGTCACTATTTTCATACACTACTCTTTTATTAGAATCCTCTAGAGGCCAATCAGTAGAAGATAAACGAAGCCACGCAGGTCCCGTCCACCATGAGGGAAACGCCATAAATTCTGCTGGGAGGAGACCCCGAGATGCTGCGTCGGCGGGGTTCAAACAAAAGTATGTGATGCCAACATTCCGGTGGAAGCCGTTCTTGAATGAGGCTCACTCTGTTTGACACAAAGGTTTCCCACCGATGCGGAGAAGATGGAATCCAATTTAAAACAATTGTGGAGTCAGACCAAGCAAAAATACTATCTATGGTAATAAGATGTTGATACGTATTTCTCACCCATGACAAAAGAGAAGATAACAACACCGCAGCACATAACTCAAGGCGAGGGATCGACAAAGTCTTCAAAGGTGCAAACTTTGATTTGGCACAAAGTAACGAAACGATAACTCTACCATCTGGGTATGCACAACGAAGATACACTACACTGGCGTAGCCTTGCTCTGAGGCATCGCAAAAAAAATGAAGCTGACACAATACAGACGTATGATCTGGCACTACAGCTCGAGGGATTTGTACTGAAGCAATACATGGTAATTGAGCCTTATATTGCCGCCACTTGTTCACAATTTCTGGGGGAAGAGCATCATCCCATCCAACACCTAAAATCCATAACATCTGTATGAGACGTTTCGCAAAAAATATAACGGGACACAAGAACCCAAGGGGGTCATAATACTAGCTATTTCCAATAAAATCGAACGTTTAGTACAACACCACTCACGAGATTTCACAACAAAGGAAAACGAATCTATCAAGGATTGCCAATGAAGGCCAAGAACTTTAGTAAAAGTATCATTTTCAAGGTCAAAAGATAAACTATGTTTCGAACAATATTCATCAGGGATGGTTTCTAACAGAGAAGAATGGTTGCTTGCCCATTTGCGTAATTCAAAACATCCTGAACCACATAATCCTAAAACTTGTCTTTGAAGTTCAACCGCATCTTCTATCGAATTATCACCACAAACTAGATCATCGATATACAAATTATTTTCAATAGCTTGAGAAACCAAGGGAAAAAGCTGTCGTCCTTTGTCCACCAATTGCAACATGGTACGAATGGCGAGAAATAGAGCCGAAGAAACCCCATACGTCACTGTGTTAAGCTGATGAATTTGCACAGGTTCTGTACGAGAAAATCTCCAACATATTAACTGATAACGCCTTTGATCCTCGGCAATTAAAATCTGGCGATACATTTGCCGAACGTCACAAGTAAAAAGGAATGAATAAACACGAAATTTAAGAAGAATGGCAGCAATGTCATTCTGAATCTTAGGGCCTATCAACAGCGAATCATTGAGCGAAGTTCCATTCTCATCTTTGGCCGAGGCGTTAAAAACTACACGTATCTTCGAAACATTATTTTCAGTTATGAACACAATGATGAGGAATAACATAAGAGTTTAAACATTTAGGAAGTACATCAAGAAGAGACATGTGACCGGAATCTAAATAATCTTTCATAAGTTCTACATATCCTTTTCGAAGTACAGGATTAAAATCAAATTTACGCTCAAAAGTAAAAATCCTGCGTTGAGCTATATCTAACGATTTGTGAAAAATAGGTTTATCAGATTTGAATGGGAGAGAGACCCCGAAACGACCTTCGGGAGTTCTAAAATAAGTTTTCTGAAAATGAATTTCCTCCTGGTGTTCTTCTGGAGAAATAGAAATCTTTTCAGGAACTTCTTCAAGTTTCCAGAATGATGTTAAAGTATAATCTGAACAAGGAGTATCAATTTCCGCAAAGAAAGATTGCACAGGCTGAAGCAACATTGAAGTGGAAGCCGGTCCAACTAACATTACCCCAAAAATTGTATGAATACCAATGAGAAAACTATCACCATTTTTCTCAATACCCGGAAGCACAATTGAAGAATAAATGTCTGCACCCAACAAAATATCCACAGCACCAGGTTGGTTCCAGATAGGATCTGCCAATTGAAATGGTTTCAAGTGAACTATATTTAATGGAGATAAGGTAGCGAAAGCCTTATCAGAACAAATTGTAGGAAGAATAATAACATCCAAAGGTAATGGCAGTTGCGAAAAGCCAAGAGGTCTAATCAAACAACGAGATACACCTAGAGAAGATTTAGTAGACATCTGTCCTAATCCTGCAATTGGAATTGAAGAACGAACACGAGGTAAATAAAGTCTACGAGCACAATTGTCGGTCATAAAACTTGCCATTGAACCAGGATCTCACAAGCCTCTTACACGGTGAGGTTGACCATTCACATCTAAAATTTCAAAAATAACTGTAGACAATAATACAGTTTTACCTATCTGAGTATGTAGCATACTAGTACCCACATGTACCACAGGACTATCAGACGAATTCGAAGAAGTAGCCTGCGTTTCAATTCGAGAATCACCACTATTAATGATAAAATGTAACAACGCATGATGTCTTTTCGCACAACTAGAGCAAGAAATTTGAGATGGACACGAAGCCACACCATGAGAATCCTTCGAACAATTAAAACACAAACGAGCACGTTTTACAGCCGCATGACGATCCCTAGGTGTCATGGACATAAACTGAGAACAACGATATACTAAATGATCTCCCTGACAAATGTTACACCCTACACGAGATCTCGTAACTAACTTTTGTGAACCACTGGAGAAAGCAGTTTGTACAAGTAAAGAATTAGGTTTAAAATATGAACCTTTAGATTGTTGTGGGAAATGAGGTTTACCAACAGAGTCTCCTACACGAGATGATTTGAAACCTGATGTAATATTGGTCGATACCTTCGAGGTAGCAACAGTTTCTAGAGCAACGCACTGTTTTAATAGGAAATCCTTCAAATGTGAATAGGTAGGAATTTCCATTGCATCACCATGTAGCTCGAAACGTCTACGAATTGCAGGAGGTAATATGTCCTTTAACAAATCGACAACAATAAAATCCCAAGCTAATATGTCAAAACCCAAAGTATCTAAAATGGCTAAATTTTGAGAGAATGTATCCACAAGACAACGTAATTCTTTTGAGTTTTCGGAGGTCAAAGGACGATAATTTTTCAAAATACGCCAGTGACTGCTAGCTAACATACGCTTATTTGAATATCTCTCTATGACTGTTTTATAAGCTAACTGATAGTTTTCTGGAGTTAAAGGAATAGACTTCACTAAAGAAAGAGGTTCTCTATCTAGAGAAAGCAATAAATATTGAAACTTTTCAATTTCCGAAAGCTGTCTTTGGTTGTGTACTAAACTGTCATAGAGACTTATGAATGATTGCCAAGAGAGCAGATCACCAGAATATTTTCTAAGTTCTAATTTAGGTAGATCAACATTTAAACAAGACTTTTCAAACTCAGTTGACTTTGCTTCAAACACAGGTGCCTCTAACACTGGGGGGAAAATTTATTCAAAATATTGATTTTCAACTTGTTTCCGAATAATCTCTTGTGCTAGCAAATCTGAGTCATTGGTCTGGGTACTAACTTTTAAATGCAAATCTTTAAATTCTTTGTACAATGTATCTAAAGTCCTATATTTTATTTTAAACAAAAATCGCAAATTCCCGTTAACACTTGCCTCACTTGCTAATTCAAAGATTTTCTCAATTTGCGAGATTGCAATTTGTCTATCTAAATATGTTTCCGTCTTTGGGCCATAATTATAGACAATTGAACTCTAGCTTACAATGTATCTACTCAAAAAATTTTCAACACAAAGTACAAGTTGTACTGCTCAATAAAATTCAAATAATACAAAGCAGCAACAAATACACAAAAAATAGTGAGCAGGCAAAAATAATAACAAACGCAGGTAATATAAGGTTGCAACGACCTTTATCACTAAATGCAAAATAAATATTAAAATATACCAAAACACCGTAAAACAACTCTATGCAAACGTTATTTTTCAGTGAACTGTAACTAGTTTATTAATCCAACAGACCGTTCTATCCCGGCTATCCCTAAGTTAACAAGCCAACCTTACCTGGTGTTTTCGGTATTAACTCGGCAGCTAGGCTTTTCAAAAAGCTTCTTTTACTTCCTGTGACAAGGTCGTGCAGAAAACACCCACATTGACAAATTTACTTCTGTCACACACAAACAAAAAACTGGACCACCAGATTATTGTTCAAATATTTCTATATATTTGTTCTCAGTAAGGTGGCCGTCACATCATAAACTCAAACAGCAAAAGGTTTGACATACGTTGACGGAACAACTACCGTCCATAAACCAGTTAAGGTACTTACAACCAAAGGTGTTAAACAGCTGGGCCAAGTAACATCTGCGGAAAGAGGAAATTTAGTTACGTTTACTGCCATTGTAAGTAGTACTGGCACAGCCCTTCCGCCCTACTTCATTTTTTCCGAGGAAACACTATAAACCGCACATGGTGAAAAATGCACCAGTAGGGACCAAAGAAAATGCGACACCATCTGGATGGATGCGATCTGAGTTACCTATTCCAAGATGTTTTGGAGCACTCTACAAACCATGCACATCCATCAGCAGAAAAACCAAAATTAATTTTGTTAGACAACCATGCGAGTCACCTTAGTATCAATGCTCTGGCTTATGTAAAATCTCAAGGTATAATATTGCTCACATTTCCTTGGGCCTTTCAAGGAGTTTTATAATGACGCCTGCAGTATATGGATGAGTAACAATCCAGGAAGAGCCATAAATATCTACGACGTTACCGAACTCGTAGGTGATGCACTCCCTCGGGCATTAACTATAAAAAACATTTGCAGTGGTTTTTCTAAAACTGGAATCTACCCCTTTAATGATGAGACATTTTTACAGAAGATGAGTTTCTTTGCTCATACGTTACAGATAGGCCAGTATTGTATTATATATATTCGCTATATTCGCCCTTTTTGAGCACCATTTCACTGGACTATCATGCCGGCTTACTAAAACGACAACTCCTGCCAAATCGTTTTATATTCTCTGAAGATCTGGCGTTTATTATCTTTCAGGATATTGTGTGCGGCTTGCCGAATCCCACAACTTACTCAAAAAGACGGTACAGCAATATGTTGTATTTTAATATAGATGTAAGTACATTACCCAGCATACCCTACAATAAATGGACTTTTGTTCAATTAAAGAGAGTTCTATAACTATGTGTGTGTTTTAACTGTCCTTTGGTTAGTAAAAACAGTGGTCCATTTAACCTGGCTCATTGATCCAGTTAACCTAACTAGTCAGGTTAACTGGACCATTTACATCATTTAAGAAAAACGCAACAACATGAATTTCTACTGTAATTCCTCTCTTTTTAACTCGCAGTTAAATAGTACATTGATTAACTTACAAGTAAAAAAAATGTATTTGTAAGTGTATACTTGTGGCCAATATAGATGATTAAAAAAAGTGGACCTGTTAACCTGCTTCTCCTCTACTTCCGGTTATGCGATTTCCTTCAAAAGCTTGCTGTCGCATCTAGATAGTACACAAAACTTATTTATGAAGTTTCAACGTCATACCTCTTTTCGTTTGTGAGATATTCTGTTGACAGACAGACAGACATACAAACTGACCGACAGACCAATGAACAAAAACATGATTTTTGGGTTCAGGGGACTCCAAAACGTGAAGATCTGTTGAAAACTCAATTTTTAATTTTTGGGGTGAATCCAATACTTCTTTTAGTATAAAAGGATGTAATTAATAACTGTTTAAGCCAAACTTTTTTGGGACACTCTGTATGTGTCAAAATGATTTTAATGTGCCCCTTTCAACCCCATTAGGATCACCTTAATCAAACTTTCTATCGGAAAAAAGGTAAAACACCCTGTATAAGACCTACAGAGAACCAGACAAATTAATGTTATCAAAACAACCAACAATTAAATTGATAGGTCACATAGTTCGACTGAATGAAGAACTACCACTCCAGAAAATATTTAACAACAATCCTGAAGGAAAACGAACAGCTGGACGCCCAAGAAACAGATATATAGACGAAGTAGCACATGACCTAGAAACACTGCAGATACAATACTAGAAAAAAAAGATAAGAAGGCTTGGAGAAGAATTTTCAAGCAGGTCAAGACCCACAAAGAACTGTAATGCAAAAGATGTTGATGAATAACAATAACAAGCAATTGGCCAAAACAAATAAATAATTCCCCAAAACATATCTGGTAACAACTGATGTAATTACTAAATGCGCGCAAACAAATATGATTGTCAGTGGTAGAAAGAAAACTATAAGCGTTACATTTGAATATCAACTTTTTGAATAATAAAATTACTATGACTATTCAACACTATAACATATAAGCCAATCACATTGCAGACATTTGCTTTTTTCAACCAATAACAGCAGTATATCACTGAATATTGGGCACCATGCAAAATATTCACAAAACAATGTACGTACTCAAAAAATAAATAGCCTTGTTGCGAAGTATCGTTTAGCAACGATGTTCTGTCCTTAGTGATATCGCTAGGTTACGTAACACTAAACCCCAACAAACTGTGTGGCTTGTTTTAAAAATTTTAAAATGCTGTGTTTTGGAAGTATTCCGCTGAATTTAATTGAGAATGAATAATTATATTAATTGTTGCAATATTTTTCAATAAAGTTAATCGCTATGTATTAATATTGTTAAATAGTCGTCCCAAATACCACTCGAAGTGGATATATTTTTTTACATATTTTGCCATTTCCATAGAAATTATTGCAAATTTCACTCAACAAAATCACATTTAAATGTCACTCGCCTTCGGCTCGTGACATTTTTGATGTGATTTTGTATCGTGAAATTTAAACGCAATAATTTACATGAAAACGACAAAATATTTGTCAAAAATATATCCACTGCTTGTGGTATTACCCTTGATTATACCATTCATAATGCACAAAATCTCTATTCAGGCCACGTATTAATAAGTGAAACCACTGTGGTGTTATCGTTTTGGTGTTTTCAATTTTGAGCTGTCAACTGTCAATGTCATTCTATTTCCAACAAGTTTTTCAGGTTACGCATTAAATACATTTTTAATGTAATTCCTTTATTGATATTTTACTTCCTTTTACAATAAAGGAAGTACTTATTGCATTCACCCCAAAAATTCGAAATTGAGTTTTCAACAGATCTTCACGTTTTCGAGTCCCCTGATCCCAAAAAAACATATTTTTTTCATTGGTCTGTCTGTGTGTGGGTGTGTCTGTGTGGGTGTGTCTGTCTGTGTGTGGGTGTGTCTGTCTGTGTGTGGGTATGTCTGTCTGTGTGTGGCTGTGTCTGTCTGTCTGTGAACAGAATATCTCAAAAACGGAAAGAGGTATGGCGTTGAAACTTCATACCGGGTGCTGACTTGCGCGACGCACCATAGGAATTTGCATAGTAAATTCTTTATGTTCAATTATTTTCTCCCCTAATTATTTTAGAGCTAAAGTGTAAATACATTTTTTGTAGAGAAAAAAATACTGCATCCATTCAGACTATTGCTAACAATTTTTCATTTTCCGGAACAGAAGGAATGCCAAAAACAAACTAGCATTTTTACAGAAATCAGTGACGCCATGGAATTATTGAAACAAGCCAATGCCAACGCAAGTGCGTGCGGGGTGATCATCCAGTCTCTGCCATCAAAAGATTGAACGTATTGTCGTTTTTCTCGTTTTGGTGTAAGTTCTAAACCTCATTATTGCACCTACAATTATTTAATAACCTGCATGTAGTCTTAAACTTAAAATGAATCAGTCTATTAATGGTTGTACTGTTTGGAATTTGCCGATACGGATATTTTACAATAAACAAGGAGCTTACTTAACTAACGTCCACCATACTCGTAAAACCATTTTTGTTATGGACAAGGTCTAGGTATCTTAGAGACATTAAGCATAATAAATAATGAATTATTATAAACGCCAAACATCAATGACAAACAAACAGCACATATTGTCGCGGCGCACGCATTTACGTTGGCATTGGCTTGTTTCAATAGTTCCATGGCATCACTGATTTTTGTGAAAATGCTAGTTTGTTTTTTGCATTCCTTCGGTTCCGGAAAATGAAAAATTGTTAGCAACAGTATGAATGGATGCAGTATTTTTTTCTCTACAAAAAATGTATTTACACTTTAACTTTAAAATAATTAGGGGAGCAAATAATTGAACATAAAGAATTTACTATGCAAATTCCTATGGTGCGTCGCGCAAGTCAGCACCCGGTATATAAGTTTTGTGTACTATGTAGATGCGACAGCAAGCTTTTGAAAAAAATCGCATAAGCGGAAGTAGGTGTTTACTCTTGTGATTTTTCAGTTTTTTTGGATTTTTTTAAAAACGGCTTTAACTATTAGTTTCAAACTTCATATTTTTATTACATTTTTAATGTGTATTGATGTGTGGTAGGTGATTTGCCAGTTGAATACTTCTAAAATAGGTTTCTTTTTTTATTACCTCCTATTTTAAATAGAACAACCGGTATATTATCACATTTTTAAATTCAGCCTAAAATTCTAGAGAAACTTTGTCTCTTCAACTAATGCTCTATTTTGTACAGTTTTTGTAGAATTTGTAATTTTTGAACATTTTTGACAAATGCTTAAAAGTTTAAAATAAAATTTTTGACTAATTATAAGATCACTGTAAAAGAAAGTTGTGTGAGTGTATCACACCAGATTTTTTATAATATACTCTAATCGAATACTCACTCGACGACTTTAATAGTCGGGGAGGCAGTGAACTTTTTCGGTACTTACTTTCCCAGTCAGTATTTTGGGTTATTTTGGGTTAGTTAATGATGCTTTTTGAAGATATGCAAGTCTGGCTATTGATTTCCGATGGGTCGAGTCACGGTAAAAGTTTAAATAATTATAAAATAAGTACATTAGTTGGAATTATTACTTCCTTTTACAATAAAGGAAGTATTGGATTCACCCCAAAAATTCGAAATTGAGTTTTCAACCGATCTTCACGTTTTAGAGTCCCCTGATCCCAAAAAACAATTTTTTTTTCATTGGTCTGTGTGTCTGTCTGTGTGTCTGTCTGTCTGTGTGTCTGTCTGTCTGTCTGTGAACAGAATATCTCAAAACCGAAAAGCGGTATGGCGTTGAAACTTCATATATAAGTTTTGTATACTATGTATATGAGACAGCAAGCTTTTGAAAACAATCGCATAACCGGAAGTAGGTGTTTACTCCAGGAATTTTTCAGTTTTTTTCGATTTTTTCAAAAACGGCTCTAACGATTTTTTTATACTTTACATTTTTATTACATTTTGAATGTGTATTGATGTGAGATAGGTGATTTTCCAGTTGAATACTTCTAAAATGGGTTTCTTTTGTTTTTTGTCTATTTTTTTTATTAACTCTTATTTTAAATAGAACACCCGGTATATTATTACATTTTTGAATTCAGCTTAAAATTCTAGAGAAAATTTGTCTCTTCAACTAACACTCTATTTTGTACCGTTTTTGCAGAATTTGTAATTTTTGAAAATTTTTGACAAATGCTTAAAACATTTTAAATCAAATTTTTGGCTAAATATAAGATCACTGTAAAAGGAAGTTGTGTGCGTGTATCACACCAGATTTTTTTTCTAGTAATGAAACTTTGTGTACAAATAAACATTACCATAAAAGCCAGTAAAAAACTAGTCTGGCTGATCTCCGGATATGGAAAATGAGTCTGGCAGGGCATAAATGAGAAAAAATAAGTGATTTCAGGGTACTTATTTTCTCAGTTCTGAAATTTTGTCAGGTGATAATATTCATTATAACATAATAAATAATAACAGTCTCGCTGCTATTGTGCATCACCAAACACTTGCCAGACTCATGTAAAGAAGAGCGACTAGGCGATGCAGAAGCGACCGGTGTATGAAGACCACGTGGGAAAACCCGCCTTTGTTAGTAAGAAAAAATAAAAATTTTGTCTTGTCTTCTATTACCTCTGTGTACAACATAAATAGACTTAACTGGGAAAAGTTTATTATTGAAATGAAATGTTATTTGTAAATAAATATTCCGAGGGGTCATCCACTAGTGTCAATACCTGTACAAGTTGAGCGTCAATACTTGTCAATACTCAACAATATTTGTCAGTACCCGTCAATTTTCTCAGTACATATCAATACCTGTCAATACGTGTCAATACTCGTCAATCCTTTTCAATACGCTTCAATCCTTTGCAATACGCCTCAGTATCTATCAATAATCTTATGATCTTCAATATGAGAGTCAAAATGTCTTTAATTTGACAATATATTTATACACTGCAACTAAAGGGTGATCCAACAGTTAGCGTGGATTCTTTCATCAAATAAAAATTCATTTTATAAACTTACACATGAAACATTTATTATATCAGAAAGTTTAATATGTAGCATTTATGTATGAAAAACAATATCATTCATATGACCTCCATGGCTTCCTTGACAGGAGATTATTCGAATGTCAAAATTTTCGATAACTTTTCGCAGTAAAAGTAGATCAATGGCATCTAATGCAGCTCAAATGTGGTCTTTCAGTTGGTGAAGTATTTGTGGGTTATTAGTATACACTTTATTTTTCAAATACTCCCAAAAGAAAATAATCTAAAGGAGTAAGATCACAGGATCCTGGCTGAAAGTTCACCTTACAGTTTCTGGAAATGATGCGACCGTCGAACTTCGAGCGCAATAAGACGATTGTTTTATGGCTTGGATGGGATGTTGCGCCATCTTGCTGAAACCAGAGCTGATTCATATCCATTTCATCCAATTTAGGCCTCAAAAATTCTCTTAACATTTTATAATTCGTTGCATAGTGCCATAGGTCATACCCAATTGAAGTTCTTGGCTGTTCACGCACATTAACACTCACGGCAGCAATATTTTTTTAAATGAGTTGTACGAGGATGCTGATACTCTTTACGATCTTCCACCTTCTTCAAATCGTCGCACTACTCTGCAGATTCATGACTCACTAGGACGATTATTTTGACCGAAGTAGTCTGGAATTTTACTTAATGTATTTTTGACGGAACGATTTTCATAGTACGTTTGAATAACTTTTACTCGTTGTGAGGTTGAAAAAAACTCTATTGTTGCAATTGCCAAAATCTATAACAGACTTTTGTCAACAAATGTTTTCATGGCCATTGCGATATATGTCAGATAACGACAATCAATATCCACGCTAACCGTTGGATCACCCATTATTATTATTAGTTCATTCGAACTCGTTACTGACGATCAATCTAAATTTAGGGTTATTTATATTCCACATGGATCTTAAAAATTTTAATCAACCAATGAAGCAGGGCCACGGTTCAAACGGACTGCGTTCGGACAGACTCGCATATATTCGGAAAGATTCCTACTACGCTATTTACACAAGTGACGACTACAGTGCCTTGATAGAGACAGTGGCGACAATAGGCACAGTTTGCCACAAAATGGCGGCCAATGGCCTACTAACTTTAATAAATTGAACGTTTTTGAATGGTTATGGTTACACAATGTATAAATAATATCTTAGTGGCACTGTAAGTCTATGCCAAATTCGAGATTATCAGGTTAAGTTTTGCATCAGTTTTGACACAAACTTACGCAAAATCTAACCTGCTAACCTCGATTTGGTATAAACAAACAAAAGCATTAACAAATTTTGCCTCTTAATGGCAGCCGATTCGAGCGACCAATAAAAAAGAATACACTCTATTGTAGCCACTGTCTCATATAAAGTCACTGTAGCGAGGACGCCGCACACTGCGTGTACTGCTGAATGCTGTTTTACTGCCCCCTGCTGCACCACGTGTGTTGTCGAATGGTTTTGCTTGAATCAGCTGTTTTAGGTTCTTCCCGCGGTGATTGCATTGGCTTTGTCAAGTCTGAATAGGCAAATCACGTATTCACGACTTAAATATTGTAGTGACAGGTCAATTGTAGAGATTTCTATGATTTATTGTCTGTGTTAATTAGCAATGGACGTCCAGGTAAGATATCAGCTCCCGCATCATAATCTTAAAAATTTCACGCAACCAGCTCTCGGCTGCAATCGCATCATATCGTGCACTTCGATCACTATTCGCTGGTGCGTCACTGCTGTACATTCATCCTAAAAAGCTGACACCAAATAAGTTTACACTTGACCCTTGCGTCTTTAAACTCTACTATTTTTATATAAGCTTGTTTCCTGCAAATAATGTTGGTCCAATAAATTGTTTTATTTGCAAGAACTATTGTAGATTAAATTATTTATAAAGTATATTAAAAATAAGCACTTTCGAAGATATGTACTTTTCACTCGGAGTGTACGCTTACCCTACACTGTATCGTATTGATGCACCAAGTGAAACTTTTTCTAAGGTTACGATGCGGGAGCTGTACTTATATCTAATGGTAATGTGTAGGGCTCTTTGGAAGATTCAGCTACGGTAAAATATACAGTGCACACCAATAGGCCGGAAAACGCATCAAGTCTATCGACTCTCTAGTAAAAGAAAAGAAAAAAAATCTGGTGAGATACAATCACACAACTTCCTTTTACAGTGATCTTATAATTAGCCAAAAATTTGATTTTTAATTTTTAAGCATTTGTCAAAATTTTTCAAAAATTACAAATTCTACAGAAACCGTACAAAATAGAGTGTTAGTTAAAAGACAAATTTTCTCCATAATTTTAAGCTGAATTCAAAAATGTAATAATATACTGGGTGTTCTATTTAAAATAGGAGTTAATAAAAAAAAAATTTAAAAAAACAAAGAAACCCATTTTAGAAGTATTCAACAGGAAAATTACCTACGTCAATACACATTCAAAATGTAATAAAAATGTGAAGTTTGAAAAAAATCGTTAGAGCCGTTTTTGAAAATATCGAAAAAAAAACTGAAAAATCACAGGAGTCAACACCTACTTCCGGTTATGCGATTTTCTTCAAAAGCTTGCTGTCGCATCTACATAGTACACAAAACTTATACATGAAGTTTCAACGCCATACCTCTTCGTTTTTGAGATATTCTGTTTACAGTCACACAGACAAACACACACAGACAACTCAATTTCGAATTTTTGGGGTAAATCAAATACTTCCTTTATCGTAAAAGGAAGTAAAAATATAGGTTGTCATTAAAAAAACAACATCGATGACGTCATAACTTTTACAAATATACAGGGTGTCCGGGAAAATGTGGAAAATCTCTTAAACATATATTCCTGTGGTGAAAATAAGTCGATTGGACCCAACTTACCTATGTACCAAAATGTACCGTTTGCCCGTATGAGGAGTTTAAAGTTTACTTAAAAAATCACATTTTTGTACGCTGGTCAGAAACGCGTGAACCAATTTTACTGAAATTTGGCACCTGGACACTTCAAAAGATGGTACTACTTTCAGTAACCAAAGAAACACAAAGAAAGTTGGAAAAGGGTTAAAACCACCCCCACCCTCTGATAATTTTGTTCAGAATTTCCTTAAGGATGACAATACGATTCTAATTTTTTTTTAAAGGAAGACTTATTCCTTATCTTCATTTTATGACTCTTGTAAAAACTCCGTATTTCGCATAGTTTAGAAA
Source organism: Agriotes lineatus (assembly GCA_940337035.1). Classification (NCBI taxonomy): domain Eukaryota; kingdom Metazoa; phylum Arthropoda; class Insecta; order Coleoptera; family Elateridae; genus Agriotes; species Agriotes lineatus. The sequence goes on along the minus strand of CALNHX010008477.1, from coordinate 27,039 downwards.
GGAAAAAAATGTTTTCTCAAACACTGATAACCAATATTAGTGCAGGTTTGCTAGTATTAAACAATTTAGTATAAAATTTAGTTGGCCGTGGACACAAACAAAACTTTTTGGCAACATGTGTCCACGGCCAACTAAATTTTGTAATACTTAGTAATACTGTAGAGAAGATATACACTTGTGCTCATAAAAATGGAATATACTTACTGTTGGACTGATTTTTGTAATATTTTATTTTGTAATACCGGTTGATTTGAAACATCGATAGTTAAATAGAGATATCGTATAAAAAATGTATTTAATAATGGGAATAATACGACTTTTCACATCAGTGCAACAGTGTATTCCATTTTTATGAGCACAATTGTACAAACTGTAGACAAACAGTTTGTAATTTACGGGCCATTACACCTGGCAGGAAATAGCCCTTTTAAACTAAAGGGAAATGAAAAAAATATTGTTAATAAGAAATACAAGGAATTCAAGAAAAGTCTCGAGAAAATTTAATAGTTATTTACTATACAAGTGGGATAACAGCATCATTAATATACGCGTGTGTAAGTTACAAACGAGTGCGTAGCACGAGTTATGTAAGCACACAAGTATATTAATGATGCATTATCACACATGTATTGTACAAAATTTTATCTACGACTGCCTAAAATTGAGATAAGTGCATTAAGAGAAATGTCAGATCTGTCATTTTCAAAAATATTTTAGTAGGCAAATGTCACTATGTCATTCATTTGACACTATTTCAGTTACGTAAGTCATTACACAACTCAGTTGCGCAATGAAACCATTACATAACTGAGTGGTGTAATGAGCTTCATTACCTAACTGAAATAGTGTCAAATGAGTGACGTAATGCGTTACTTATCCCACTGGAGTAGATAAAATAATATTACTTATGTTTCATAAATGTATAAATTTCAAAATAAACACTCAATAAACAATGTTTCCATTTTATTTCATTAGGTAGGTACCTACTTTCAAGGTACTGTCGGTGGACACAACTATTGACAGTTACAATTCACCAACGAACAGTTCTTGTAAAAGTCTATGTTGCAGAAGGTCTTTAAATTTGGCAGAATCTCTACTTTTTTTTATTATCCTGATCTTCTCAAGGCCCACTGGTACCTGTCATTACTTTACAGTACTTGTCAATACTAAGCAATACTCTTCAATACCATGCAGTTCTTGTCAATACTCCGCAGTTCTTGTCAATACTCGGCAGTACTTGTCAATACTCCGCAGTACGTGTCAGTACCATCAATAGCAAGAATTCTCGTCAATTTTTCAATACCTGTACATGATTTTGGGCAGTGGATGACCCCTCGAAATATTCAATAAAGAAAAACAGATCATAAATAAGTAAATTATTATTTCGGGTTTGATTTTATAAGGTTTGCAATGGTGAAAATCATTTTCCTACAAAAATCATACAAAAATGTTTGATATTATTTGACTAACAAATCCATATTTTCATGTAGGTCATGATTATGATTCTGACAGCTCTTCGTATGACAAAAATTTACACTAAAATAAGTTTATCTTTTAAACTTAATTCTGACAAATTGAACATCCACTACATATTGTTAAATAGATTAAAATTTGTGATAATCAATAACATAATCAACAGATAAAATGAAGTCATAAAATTTTAAATAATTAGAAGATTCCCCTTAGAAACTGAAATGTATTCCCATTTTCTATTTATTTATGAGCATGAATGAATTAAGATACAGTAAGCACGTGAATGCTTACATTGATAAAATTGGTGATCAATGAATTAACAATTTGTGGTATGTATGTAAGTGTTAACGAAAAGCACTAAGTACTTCAATTATCATTTCTTATATATGTTTTCACATTATATGCATAACTTTTATACATTTCACATTTTGGATTTATAAGCTTTACAAGATCTTTGATATTTTCTCCGATTTTTCTTTCAAACGGAACATAATTTAAATGTATGTGTACTCTTAAAAGTATATTATCTTTTTTTGAATTCGGCGCCATCACTAAACTCCACCTTCTTTTTATAATTGGTCGGCACGGTGTATTTATTAACGGCTGCTGTAGATATGTCGTTTGTTTAACGATTGTTCACGATTAAAAGCAAACTAAAAATAATTTGGCCCCAAATGCTGTTGAAGCCAAACAATAAAGGTCTGGCAACGTTTTAAGCTACTTTTAATCTAAACGATCAGCTGTTCGCGCCTCCCTCCAAGATTACTGACTCTAGGAACAGTAGTTCATCGGTGGCGTCGTACAAGATTACCCTTTTGTTTACAAACTGAACGGGTTGCTTTGTAGAAACATCACTCACCTTCGGCTCATGTTGTTTCTAAGCAACCCGTTTCGTGAGACAGTAAAAGTAGTTTTGATAATCCACAGTCGTCTCGTGGTAATATCACCGATAACCACACAACCACCTTGTTTTCTCTAGCAAAACGTAACTCAAAAGCCTGCTCTACACTACACTAAGCTAAGTACCAATTGTTTTTAGAACAATGACATCCAGCTTACACCGAGCATAAAAAATTTGTTTACAAACTCATTTGAGTTGTTCCTCTCCAGGGAAATCTTTAGTAAAAGGCAAAATATTTATTTGCACTGAAGAAAAACCAGAGTTCTTATAAACTCAGAGCATTGGAATATAACTGGCGTGAGATGATGCAGCAGGGTTTCAAACCACAGGTTTGACATTATATTGCTACAACATGAACTATATCCTCTTGATATTACAAAATTTACCACATTTTTAATTATACTTCTAACAACCGTACACACTAAAGGTAGGTAGCGAGGAATAGTATTTAAATCAAAACTGGTGTTAACTAACTACTTCTAATACTGTTATAATACAACTTGACGATTCAATATATTACTGCCATTTTAAACATTCCATGATACTTTGAGAGAGTTTACTCATTGTATTACAAACTTATACGAAAACTGTCCGGCAAAGTTAGATTAGTGGGTGTAATTTATTATTTTATTTATATTTTAGAACATTAATGCAAAATTAATTATTGTTAACAAAATATATAAACAAGTAAACATAGTTATTTGAACTCACAAATATGGCTAAACATGTTTTACTCCAGCAAAAAAATTAACAGATGAAGAAAATCATTTAAAAATTATTGTAAAACGGCACAATAATTGTCGGTTCAGTAGGCAACCCAATTGACACAACTGTAAGAGCAACACTTTATGTTAAAAATTACTTGCCAAAATATCTTAGAACCTAGAGAGTTTACAGAAACTAATGATTATTTTTTCCTTGTTCCTCAGACATTTTGCTTAAAATTTTGTAATGTAAAATAGCACTTTGGCATGCCTGATTTTCACATGATTCAGAAGAGGCAGTGAGTACGATTTTTTAACAGTGTACAAATTTAGTTACCAACCAAACTTGACATTTCTCCAAAATATTACATATATTAATATTTTTTAAATTTCATTAAAAAAAGTAGGCTTTTTTAATTAATTGGAGGGTGTTTTTCACTCAGTGCAAAAAAGTGACCCTTTGCTGTTAATTCGCCTCGCCCAACAATATTCACAGTCGTCTGGGAATGTTACGCTTTTCGTCCTAGATACACAATGTACCTACTATTTTTCGACTACTATTTCCAAAAAGAAAACTATTATGTGACACTTTCCATACTATAGGTCAAAAGTATCTTATTGATTTTTAATGAGATTTCAGTTTGACTGACATTGACGTTTTGTAATCCTTTTTTGCATAAATACGTGGTAGTACAAATAATTATGTATAAAACTCGCATCTACAACTTTTTTTTTGCACTTTGTTACTGTTATAAGGCGTCTCTATAACATTTACGGGTCTTTGCGCACAGTCTATCTTATTTCGGGGTCTATAGTGTATAATTTGAATTTTGCGCGTACCCTCCAGGTCGCATTTGGTATCAGCAGTGCCTTGAAAGAATTGTTTTGTGGATTGTGGTTGACAGCGTTCTTTGTTCCTTCCTTTTGGTTTGGTGTAATGATGGCGAGTAGTGGTTTGATGAGCATACTGGTATCCCATTTTGCACGTGTCCCTGATTAACGGGGTAAGTAGATTGAAGTTGCTTTGTACAGTTAGTGTTTGGGCATTTCTTTAGCCGCCGGTTGGAGCCCAATTTAATTCCCTAATAAGTAGTTAAGGCAGGTTTTGTAGTCCTACATTAGGTCAATGACCTTGGCCTGTTGCAAGCCGTGAAATGCACATTTTCAAACCCAGTCTCATAAATACAACATTTTAGCTGGGAAAGCTCTGTATTACCGGGAAGGACAGAAATGCTAGCGCCATCCAACGGTTGCGGAAAAGAAGTAAAACATGGCGGGAAATTCAAATTCGTGCCAATGAATATTTTTTCATTTAATAAATTTCACAATTGTAATTTAGTTTTTTAAGTCGACATTGTTTTTTACAGAAATACTTATACAAAGCTTCTGTAAAGCAAATCTCGACTTAAAAGCTAAATCACAATTGTAAATAATAACTATATTTACTGCCAACGACAAATTAATGAAACCAAATTTACAGCATGTTAAATATATTTTATATAAAAATATTCAATACACAGAAACAATAAATAAATTATTACATAGAAATATGTGCAAGATTATCTACAGCACATAGGAATAAAAACACAAGTTACGTACATTTAGTTGCTAGTATTAAAGCTAATTGTATTTTAAAATAAAATTGAAAAAAAATATTAGAATTAAACCATATCACACAGTTTATGAGTTATTATAGAGCAGAGAATTATTGTTGGATTATCTATTATAAAATACTATACGACAAAGGTATAGCCACCAATTACTGAAAATATGTGTAAGATGAAATTATAGCTTGTTATACATATTTTATATAAAAATATAATAAATTAGTAGATAGAAATATTGTGCACAATTATCTATAGTACAAAGGGAATAATACACACACTTCAAATATATTTGGTTGCCTGTACCAGCAATACATTTTAAAAATTATTAACATTCATATCTTCAAAATTGTCAAAGAAAATAATGCTAGAGGTTTTTGAAATTTGAAACTGCAATTTAAATTATTAAAAATCTCTTCATTAATTCCTGGTTTATAAAGAATTTTATTTAACATGTTGGTTAAAGTTTTAGACACTGGCAAACAAAATATTTTCGATAATAGGCGATATCCTTTACCCCCACAGGACTTCAACAATGCCAACGATATTATTTTCTCATTAAGAGTAAATCTCTTTGCTCGTGGTTGTAATGGTTGTAGACGCACTTCCTTCTTGCGTTGTTGTAACGTCTGATGATCGGCTTCCCTCAATCTCTGTACTAGCTTTGTCTGTAACTGTGTACTATTAATACAATTTTATTTTTTAATTTAATAAGTACCTGCTACATTAGGAGGCCAAACAGCTGATATTTCAGTACTGCAACTTGCACTAGTGTCTATTAAATCTTGTGAACTAGTCGAAGTAGTACAAACATCCACTGAGCTACCCTCTTGTGGTAACAAATGTGTACATTCTCCTATCACATTCACATCTGGTGCTGTTTTTTGTGGAGGGTCTACACCTGGAGCATCATCTCTATCAATTTCTTCCGATATAGCTATAAGTTATCAATTGGCATTGACAAAAAAAAACATGAATAGTTCTTTTCCTTACCAGATAAACAGAGTGTGGGGATTGCATCTTTTCGAAGCCCTCTTTTTGTGCCCGGAACCAAGTACTCTCGGGGAAAATGCGTATCACAAATATAATGTATGCGGTAGATTTGGTCAGGCTGCGTGTCCCCCATAAAAGGTTGGTTAATTTTTTCTATCCACTTCTTTAGTAAACCAGGTTCTTTCGGTAATCTATGGGCCGGTTGCAGAAAGCAATGTTAAGTCTGGTGTTAGCTAACATCGCGTCAAAGTGAACAAAATCGCATCAAATTTTGTTTACTAATGTATTAGTTACCATAAGCATTTGAGATTTGATTCGTTTTTGTTCACTTTGACGTCGCGTTAGCTAACGCCAGACTTAACATTGCTTTCTGCAACCGGCCCTATGTCTCTTACATTTCAAACCAAATTGGTGGAAACTGAAAGACAAAAAAAACTACTTAACCCCTACTTACTCAAAGCTGGCACAAACAAAGCACACAGGGCAGCGCAAACTTTTAGAACACACTTTGGACACAATGTTCAATGAATATAACGTACCTGCTTCTAAACAAATGCAAGAACAGAACACAGCAACAACAAAATTTAAACTTTAAAGTTCATTATTCGTCGATTTGTCGGTAAAGTCGAGGCCATAAATACAGCACTTCATTTATGAGTCAAGGTAGCGCCATGCAACGGTTGCGGGGAATGACTATCACTATTCCAAGGTCACCCATATAACTTTCCCCTCTAAAGTGTTTTATGTATGCCCAGTCTCTATGTGCTATTTGGGCGATATTCTTCGACGTTCTTTTTTGTGCATTTACCCGCATTTATTTTGTGAACACTATCTACCGTTAACAATATTTGTAAATATATATTTCAGTAAGCAAGTGATTAAAGCATTTGTAGTAAGAACATTCTCTTCTTTCAGGACCACAACAAAATTCCAAGTGTAGCAGCTGGCATAATAGCGACGAGGTGTCTTGTCTAATTCTGCAGATATTCGTCACAGACTTCAAGTAAGTATACAAATAATTGTCACTCAAATATGGGAAAAGATTGTTTGCAGTCATAAAACACTGTAACCACTCAAAAATGAATGTATCAGAAATGCGCACTAACTTTTATGTTAATCTTGTATTTTCTAATGTTTCTTATGAACCGAGTAATTGTAATTGTTAAAATTACTGGTTAATTGCTAAGAACATTATCCTACATATTCAAACAGCCACTCGCATGAAACTGTTTATCTTAGTTTGTATGGAGATATTTGATTTCAGTTGATTATTTTGCGCTAGTGCAATTTCAGCGATAGTTTGTGCCACTTGAACATTACAGAATTTTTATTTCTTGAGGAAATAGTACGTAGGGTAATATACCTACTAAATATCGCAAGTAGTCTGAATATTTCCAGATAATTGTTTCTCATTAATCATTCATGCATTTTGCAAAAGCATTTTAAACTTAAAAAGATGATTGATGATATTCAGTGCACTAGGGATATTGCAGATGGTAGATATTTACAGTGGCTATATACAAGACAGTGTGGCCATAGGGATGTCTTCGCCGCTATTGGTCGACGCGAATATCCGCCATTAACAGGCAAAATATTTAGTTACTTTTAAGTTGTTCACAAAGAGGTTGGTAGAAGCTGTTCATTTGGTTATGGAAGAAAATAAAACCTTTCAAATCTGACAATTGTAAATTGTCAGTGTCAAATAATTCATTAGCGTCGCAAGCGGGTCAAATTTTATCATCTATTGCCCTGAAAAACTAATATTCTGCACAGTATTTAAATGTGACAATTTATAATTATGCTATTGTTGTAATAGCACAAGATGCGTTCGACTTGGAATATATGATAAAGAGATTACATCGGTGCTACGATAAATGGGGCCTTAGCATAAGTTTAGAGGAAACGGAGTATTTAGTACTTAGTCAACTCGAAAGTCTTAATAAATGAAGATGTCGCAGTAAGACAAGTAGAAAGGTTTAAATACCTCGGTGCTACAATACAATCGATGAAAAAGGTTTGGGAACAGAAGAGATCAGAACTTGAATAGTACAAAGTACTTAAAATCAATTTGATGGGACAATACTATCTCTAACAAAAACAAAAAAAGAATAGGTAAAGTAATGGTAGAGTCGGTGCTATATTATGGCAGTGAGGTATGGACTGTAACAGCGGAAATGAAACGAACACTAAACACAGTTCAGACGAGATAGAGTGACGAACGAGGAAATAAGACGCAGAATGGAGGCACCAGAATCAGTTGTGGACAGAATTGGAGAATGGAGGAGACGACGTGGCTTATGAAGATCTTTAAATGGTCGCCACCGGTTAAGAAAAAAAGAGGTAGATCACGCAAACCGTGGAATGAGGGTATTCGGAGAGCCATGGAGGAACCTGGAAGAAGACCAAGCACAGAACAGGGAGGTTTGGAGACAGGAAACAGGAAGACGGCATTTAGCTGTATTGTAAACTACCATAACTGAAACGGGTTGTAAACTTCATGTAACACCTTAAAGCACTACGAACGAACGCCAATGAGAAATGTCAATGTCCAAAAATAACACTGCACGTGTAGCTAACATCAACTAGTTAAAATAACTAGCGCCAAAATAATGACCACTCAAAAACGTTCGGTTATTTCGAAAGACACTGTATATCTCTACGCTCAAATTTGCCTGTTAATGGCGGCCAACAATCGTATGGCCACACTGTCTTGTATATAGTCACTGTATAGATATTTCGCTTACGGCGCCATCTGTTATTAAACATATCTGACGGCCTGTTCTTAACCTGCTTTTTTAATTTTTGAATAGTTATGACAGAGTTGGATTAATTATTGGTTCGATGTTTCACATATTTATACATGCATATCATATTTGGATTTCATTTTCTTCTCAGCTTAGTGTTTAACTTTTAGAAAAAATAAATGGTTATAACTTATAATAATAAACTGTTTAAATATGTAGTAATAACTATAGTGTTTAACGGTATTAGGTCAATATTGAGCATATAACGGATAAGGATACATTGTGTGGCCGAGACTAATAAATTAACTGAATCAGTTATATGTAATATGGGCTGTATGTTGTCTAACAGTTTTCGTAATGTGTACTAAAAGTGGCCAGTTTTAAGATGTGTTAGGATTCTATAAAATATTAAAGTACAGATTGTTTGTTATAGTATATTGTTATATGTACTAGTTTAATAAGAGGGCCTATTGTAGCACGAGTGGGTTTCGAGCACGACGAGCGCAGCGAGGAGTGCTATAATGTGTCTTATTAAACGACTATAATATACTATTTTATCTTCTTTGAGTTGCTGATTTTATAGAAATTTAAAATGTTGCATTGCAATCTAGGGATTTTTGAGCGTAATGATGGTGACATTGTCAAGTGACATTTGGCAGTCGCTATCTATAGGACAAAATATCAATTTTGCTGCTCTGACCATGGCCAACTAATATTTAGATTAGCTTACGCTAATACGCCTATACATACACCATAAAAACATGATTATATGAAGCATGCCATGACTAGATGTCATTTGGCGGAACCTCTTAATGTTATTTTGAACTTTCAATCAGGACCTACCAGGATATTCAACTTAAAAGCAAATACTGCTAAATAGGTAGATTTGAAAACGGTCATATTTTAATCAATTATATCCTCAAATTCATATTCCCGTAGTTTGAGTCAGTAATTTTTATATAAGTAAACAGCTTCTTTCAAAGCTATTGAAAATGGTTTGAAAGTGTTTTATCTGTGGAACTCCAAACAAATCACTTTTTGAATTTCCAAGCGGTATGCAGATTCGTACCAAATGGCTCAAGCTATTTCAGAAGTTTGTGTTAATTAATAATGAAACTAATTAAATTATCTTTATTAATAATATTTAATCATGTATTACAGATATTTCTAAACTTAAAGAATACTTTACTTTGTGTATTAACCATTTCGATGAGAATTTTGTAAAAGTACTTGACAAAAATACTCGTTTGATTAAAAACGCTGTACCAACTGTAACTGTAAATAATACATATTTTCCATCACATTAATTAGAAGTACATTATATACATTTTTTAGCAAATTTTACCTAATTCTGAAATTAATTAAGAACAAGAACATTTACAAAAACCATTCAAAAGAAACCCAAGCTGAACTTATATCTCCAGCCCAAATTGCAGACCTTCAGTATATGTACTATTACAACGTTAACTTTAAAGCTAAAGCGGATTAGTGTTAATTATTGAACGTTTATTGAAAATAAAACAACTTGAGAATGATATACAGAAAAATTCGGGTAAATTAACTGTTTTCCATAAAATATTGCAAGATGCTGACGATGGAAACGAAAAAGCTGAATTTCTTGCAAGTATTGTTCTTAATTATGATAAAAAAGCTCCTCGTTAGTCTGAAGTTTCTATTCATGTGTACAGTATGCAGAATTCGCTCTCTTAAAGGATATCACTACCGCAGAAACCATTTAGTGAGTTTACCATCAAAAATAACATTGTTATGGTATCTTGGTGGCTGTAATGGTTCAGATGAATTAATTAAGCAGCTGAAGCTGAAGTCGCCTAACAGTACCAGCAGAAAGAATTTACTGCTTAATTATTGACAATATATCAAGGAAAAAGTTCAGTATAGCAGGTCTGAAGATCGCATCTATGGTGTAGATGTAGATAATACTCAATATACAGCCGTTTGCAATAAACCTCAAATAGCAAACAAAATGTGTTGTTATATTATACATGGATTGTCAACAAGATACATCATTCCAGCACGATATTTTTTTTTCACTCTTTTTTTGAGATTTAATTACTTTTACTTGTTAACAGTGAGAGTACTTAGTCTTCTCACTGACTGTGGTTTCGTTGTTCTAAGAATTGTTGCAAATAATCTTTCCTCAAATGTATCTTTATTCAGATTTTTGTGGTGGAATTTTGAAAAACTACATTGAACATCCTTTTCTAAAACCTGTACCCTTATTTTTAAGCTTCAATTATTGCCATGTAATAAAGAACACACAAAATTTATGCTTAGATGATATGTGCTGATGGTGGAATCTCTGCTTCATATTTAAAAACCGTACATGATCTGCAAAATGGACTACCTTTTAAGCCTGTACGGTACTTAACGAAAAAGTATATGTACTCATCAGATTTTGAAAAAATTAATATTTTACATGCTGTTCAGATTTTTTCACCCGTCGCCACTGCCTTGTTACAGTTTTTAAAAGAAACAGGACAAATTGAATTTCAAAAAATTTCAACAATACTGTGAACTATTTAGAAAACATATACTACTTTTTTCAGATTCATAATGTGTCTAACAGAACAATATCTGCAAAAATTAGATAGCAGTACTGCACCGTTGATTCATGTTTCTGACGGAAGACTATTGATCGGACTGAATACGTCAGAATTATATCGATGCTATGCAAAATTCTTCCGCATCTGTTGGTATGCAAGGTTTATCCAATGAAAGCTCACGTTTTGAAATTTACTGCTAAAAGTACATCTTTATACGTAAAATTTTTACTTCAAGAAGCTGGTTTTTACCGTGTATTAACACGTTCAATTAGTTCGGAGTCAGTGGAGGCAATGATTTCACACATGCGATAGAGGGGTGGCTCAAATGGCCCAACCGATGCTCGAACTGCTGGGCATGCTCTTTGTTAGATATTACGCTGTGGTATTATGACGACTTTGCCTTCCTCAAAAATTGCACATTATAATAACTTCACCAGTTCTACAACATTTGCAACTACATCAAGCATAACTGAAAACTAAGATGTCGAATTACCTGCACATTTGACAGTTAAAATACAGGCTTAAATATAGATGTTGTTTTATATCCTTTTCTACGTTTTCCCACCATGTTTTCCTTGGTCTTCCTCTCCTCTTTTCTCCCCCTAACTGTTGGTGGAATATCCGTTTTGTTAAATGGTGGTCCTCTAATCTTGTAATGTGCCCCAACCATCTGAGCCTATTCTGTTTAATAACTCTTACAATCCCGGGCTCCTTAAAAAGCTCTGCTAACTCAGTGTTACGGGCAGTGTTACACGAGCGAAATAATCGTGGTATTTAAAAGCAGAGTGAGTGTTAAAGTTTGTAAAGTGTACAGTCGCCAAACCCAAGTGCAGAGACATACTAGTACGAAAAAACCTAAAGTGACAAAGTGAAACGAACGCGGAAAATTACAGCAAAAGCCCGGAAGGTCATTGTGGTTTGGGTTCTTTTTCGCGGATCGCGGACGAAAGGCCAGACGCATACGTCACGGCACGCGTCATAATCTAAGTCAGCAGAGATTGGTGCATTAAATTTCGAGCCGGCCAACCAGAACGTAGGAAATTTCCGTAATAAACACCGATAGGATAACGGGTAGGCCGTAAACTTCTAGTGCGAGGACGCGCAAACACGTAATAACGACGAACAAGTATAATCGTTAAACTTCGCGCGAGAGCCCGAAACCCCCAAAAATAGTTAGGGGAAACATAGAACAACAAGAAAACGACCTTCCTACAGATATGAAGAACCTAGAAAAATTAATAAACGGAATAGCTGAACAATTGAAAGAAATAAGACAAGATACCGGTAGTACAAAAACCGATATAACAACTATTAAGGAATAAATGAAAACTAATGGGGAGGAAATTAGAACCCTTAAAGAAGAAATGTTAAAGAAAGAAGTGGGATGGGAATCAGAAAGGAATGAGCTACGTAAAGAAATGGAGATAATGAAAAGGAAATTAGAGAACCAAGAAAAGTATAAAAAAAAAATTAGTTATTAAAGGAACAAGCTTCAATGAAGAAAATAAAAAACAAGAAGTTGCTGCATTTCTACAAAATGAATTGGGCGTGAGGACAGATGTAGAAGAAGCCTTCAAAGTGGGGAAAGAAGAGCAGCAGGTTACAATAGTAAAACTCAAAAACTTTGAACAAAAATTAGAAGTTTTGAAACGTAAACCCAAACTAGGAACTAAACGAATATTTATAGATAACGACCTGACCCAAGAGGAACAAACTATACAGGCTGAAATACGGAAAGTAGCCAGAGAAGCAAAATCTAAAGGCAAGAGAACCCGCGTAGGCTACCGGAGATTAGAAGTTGATGACCTCAAGTACGAATGGTCAGAGGAGAACGGAGGAAGCATAAAATGTACCACGGATAAGGATCCAAAAAACTACCGAATAAATTACTAACTAAAAGTATGAAGGACGGACTAACGGCAACGAAAATAGGCATGAAAAAGGATCTAAAGAAAAACATAAGAAGGAAAACAAGTAAGCAGTTAACCATGGCCACTTGGAACTTAGGAGGCATAAACGAAGAAGGAGCACTGAAACAATTAACAAAGGAACTAGAAAGATATGAGATCGACCTTAATGCAATACAAGACACAAATATTAAAGGAAACCAAATCATGGACATTGACAACTACACAGTAATGAACAGTGGAGGATTAGAAAACAGACTAGGGAACGGATTTCTAATAAGAAAATCAATAATAAACGCACTAATAGACTTCAAGGCAATAAGTAACAGGTTATGTTATTTGAGAATCAGAGGGAAATTCCGGAAAATTAGTATAATTAACGCACATGCTCCTACGGAAGAAAAATAAGAAGAAGAAAAGCAAAAGTACTATGAACAACTGGACACAGAATATGAAAAAATACCAAAATACGACGTAAAAATCGTTTTGGGGGACTTCAACGCGAAAGTGGGAAGGGAAGAAAGGAATAAGCCAATGATCGGAGAGCATAGCAAGCACCTAAACACAAATGATAACGGGCAGAAGCTAATAAACTTCGCAGCTGATAAAAAACTAGTAATAAAGGCAACGTATCTTAAGCACAAGGAAATTCATAAAGGAACATGGAGGAGCCCAGATGGTAAAACTACCAACCAGATAGACCACGTCCTCATTGAGGAAATCCATACAACCTGCATAGACGACATAAAGCGCTGCAGGGGTGCTGACGCAGACTCGGACCACTATATGGTACGTATAAACTTCAAACAATGGATACTAAAGAGGAAGGAGGAAAAATCAGGTGGGAAAAGAAGATAGAACCCAGAAAAGAAAACCCTGGTTCGACAAAGAATGCGAAAAAATCCTAGAAAAAAGGAGAGAAACTAAAGTAAGAATGATTGGAAACAAGACGAGAGAAAACCAAGAAAGATATAGCGAAGCAATGAGAGAAGCTAAAACGACCTGCAGAGCAAAGAAGAGGGAATACCAACTACGTATGCTGAAAGAAATAGAAGAGTCACACAACAAGCTACAAATGAGAACCTTCTACAGAAAAATTGGGGTCGTAAAACGAGGTTACCAACCAAAAGTATCCATGTGTCGAGACAAAAGTGGTAAGATTATAGGAGGGGAAGAAGAAGTTGTGGACAGGTGGCTTGAATATTATAGAGATCTACTGTCGACAATAGAACATACAGCGGAAGAACTGGAGACAGAGAACCCTACACAAACAGAAAAAGAAATACCCCCGCCTACAAAAGATGAGGTGGAAAGAGCAATAAAAGCAATAAAGAATTATAAAAGTCCAGGAGCCGACGGAATTCAAGCCGAACTTATAAATCATGGAGGACCAATGCTAACAGATAAACTCTTGGATATAATAAAAAAAATATGGGAAAGCAAAAATATGCCAATGGAATGGAGGGAAGCCGTGATCAGTCCCGTTCACAAGAAAGGAGACCGACTGAATTGTGAGAACTACAGGCCTATCTCAGTACTAAACGTAACATACAAATTATTGGCAACTATAATTAACAACAGACTGAAAGGACTAGCTGAAAGTGTATTAGGAGAGTACCAATGCGGATTTCGTCAGAATAGATTGGTGATAGACCAAATCCACGCCATGCGCCGAATCCAAGAAAAGTGCGAGAGAAAAAATATACAGCTTCACATACTGTTCCTCGACTTCAAACAGGCATACGATAAAATTGATAGAAAAGGTCTACTAAGAGCAATGAAAAAGCTAAACATACCAGAGGAGATGATAAAATTAGTGTAAATGACGTTGAGTCAAATATCAAACAAGGTTAAAATACAAAACAAACTATCGGGAAAGTTTGAAACAGCAGGTGGTTTAAGACAAGGCGACCCGTTATCAACAACAATTTTTAACATAGTTCTGGAAACGAACATAAGAAACTGCAAAATTAGACAAAGCAACAACATATTTAACAAACTATACCAACTGATAGCATATGCCGACGACCTAACCATAATAACAAGGACACAAGAAGAACTAAAAAGTTTACTAAAAAAGATCCAAGTCGAGGCAGCAAAGTTTGGCCTACTAATTAATGAAAAAAAATCAAATTACATGATAAGCGGAACAACAATTCAACACGAGCAGCACCTAAAAGTGAAAAGCGAAGACAGGAAGAAAGAAGTAGTGTTTAAAAGAGTGGAAGCGGCAGTGTACCTAGGAGCCGAGATAACCAGTAACTGTGACCAATCTAACGAGGTAGAAAGAAGGATAACAAGTGGTTTGAGAAGTGCAGCAATGGTGAATAAAGTGCTAATGTCGAAAAATATCTTCCGTGCAGTGAAAGTAAAAGTGTATAAGACAATTATAAGACCAACGGTAACTTTCGGAAGTGAATCGTGCGTTCTAAGGCAACAGGATATAAGTAAATTGTATATAATTGAACAAAAAATTCTCAGAAGAATATACGGCGGGGTGAAAGAAGAGCACTTCTCGAGACGCAGAACAAACAAGGAACTAACTGAACTATACAGAGAACCAAGCATAACTAATAAACGTAATCAAACAGAGTCGTCTTAGGTGGCTAGGTCACATTATACGGATGGAGACGGACAGAACCCCAAGAATACTTCTTACAAAAGAACCAGAATGACGAAACAGAAAAGGCAGATCGAAAAGACAATGGCTGGACTGTATAAAGGAGGATCTCAAACAGCTAGGAATAAACGACTGGGAAAACCTAGCGAAAGACAGAAAGGAGTGGAGAAAAATCTCCAACAAAGCTCTGGGCCTTAAAGGCCTGTAAAGCTGAAATTTATATACAGGGAAGCAAGACTTAATGGATTAAACCCAGCTGGGGAAGCGCCTTAACTTATAAACAACAAAGTACCACGTGTACAGCAAAGGTTAACTTCTACCAGTGAGTGTACCTCGCCTCAGCTAAAGCGGCGGACGGACAATAAGTCAACTCTGATTAAAGTGAAGGGTCGGTAAGTGACAAGCACATTAATTACATAAATGTTACATCGGCACTAGACTGTACTAAGCTTCGATGAAATGCCGGACGGCAATTGAGCAAATGTTAATACGAGACAAAGCCAGTTTGCGGCAAACAGGTCTCTTACACAATTCATAATATTGCAGCGAAGCCTGAATGGGTATCTGACGGCAATTAAGCAAGTTCTAAATGCACTACGATTGTTAGTTACAACAAGATGAACACTACCTGCCTGATGGGTCAGCCTTCAAGCGCGGCAGCGTCAGTTGGTGGGCGTCGATTGTCGCTTTGCTACTAATGGTATGATGCAGGTGAAAGCACAGCGTCCAGGAAATATTCCCCAGCTTACTCGTGGGACAAGGAATCGTTCTGCCACCTTGGCAAGTTGAAACATCGGTACGGCAATTAAACAGCACACTCGTGAGAATCCCGTACGAAGAGACGGATTTAAAATAGACCAACGGCCTCCGAAATCATTAAGTGGCTTGAGCCGTCGCACTGAACATCACCGACATCTCGAAAACATGCACCGACCGCCTCAAGAACCAACGCTCGAGTCCCGTCTGTCTGGCCACCTGCAGTTTACGCGACAACAACTGTCTGCCACTTCACTGAAAAACGGCCAATCGCAGCGCGAAGCGCGGCAGAGCCGCCGAAAACGTAATCGCTCGCCAGCGAAGAAAACAGAGGCTATCCACTCGCACTTACGGTCCGAATTTTAGATAACTTGAAAATCAACGCTTTTACGTCTGAAACAGCAATCAGCTGCATGAACAGTAATGAAAGGGATGCACAAAGGGTACGAATTAGAGACCGAGCTACCAGGAGTGTACAAAGTTTACAAAAGGCTCTGCTTGATGCTAACGTTGCAGTTTTATGCGATGGGCCATGGCCAAAACTGACTCGAAATACAGGCGAACTCGTCAAATATGTACCAAAACTATTATTTACTTATTTATTTATTTTATTCCGTACTCTGCCAACAGCCGTTAGGTTTATGTAGTTAATTGAATCACTGGGAAATATAAAATGGCCTGACAATTTGTCTGATTTATGCTCAATATCGGCCTAATACCGTTAATAGTATATTATGGGACAAGTGGTTGAAATAAAATTTCAACGTTGAGGTTGAGAGCGTAGCCAGTTGAAAAAGGTAACTCGAGACGTTGAAATTTTTTCAACCACGAGTTGCATATACTATTTCTTCTACGAATTTTTAAAATAAACGTTAGTAAACCATTGTAAGTCTATGTCAAAGTCGACGTTCGCAGGTTTGGTTTTGCGTCAGTCTGTGTCAATTGAATGTCAAATCGTTTGAAATCCCAGTAGTCGGAACATTTCAATCTCTAGTGGTTGTAAAGCGATTTCAACCACCGGAATCAATGTCAAAATGACTGATTTCAATGTCATGAGTAGAAAAATACTTTTAACTGAATTTAAGTATAAACGAGAAACACAATCTGGAAAGTTAACTAGAGGGTTAAATGGTAAAGCACGTTGCAGAATTTTGATTCTGCAGCAGAACTTAACGTATTTGTTTCTGGGTTAATGCATGTATTTCATTAGTAAGAGCATATTATTATACAATCTATTTATGTTGTAGATGAACTTCCCTTGGATCCTATATCATTAAAAGAAACATTCAAACAAACATAATCAGCATTAAATAAGAAACTATGGATAATAAGTCTTGTAATTCTGCAGGAACTGCATCGTCCAAATCGCAGAACATGAATAGCAATAATAGTTTTGATAAGCCATCTATTAAACAAGAAGTAATCGAATCTCAGAACATGAATAGCAATGAAAGTTCTGATAAGCCATCTATTAAACAAGAAGTAATCGAGTTAAAGGATGAAAATTATGAAAACAAAACATTTGACAAAATTAACACAAATACTGCTTCCAGTGAAGAGAAACCTTATAGTGACTCTGTTTGTGAATTTGGAACAGCAGTGAAAAATAATTTAGTTAATCATATGAAAATTCATACAGCAGAAAGGTCATACAATTGCTCTGTTTGTGAATACGGAACAGCACTTAAAAGTAATTTAGTTAGACATATGAAGACTCACACAGGAGAAAAACCGTACAGTTGCTCTGTTTGTGAATACAAAACAGCACATAAAAGTTGTTTAGTTACACATATGACCACTCATATAGGAAAAAAGCCTTACAGTTGCTTTGTTTGTGAATACAGAGCAGGACTTAAAAGTAATTTAATTGCACATATGAGAACTCATACAGGACAAAAGCCTTACAATTGCTCCATTTGTGAATTCAGAACAGCAGAGAAAAGAAGTTTAGTTATACATCTGTCGACTCATACAGGAGAAAAGCCATACAATTGCTGTGTTTGCAAATACAAAACAGCAGTGAAAAGTAGTATAGTTACACATATGAGGACTCATACAGGAGAAAAGCCGTACAGTTGCCGTGTTTGCAAATACAGAACAGCAGTGAAAAGTAGTTTAGTTAAACATATGAAAACTCATACAGAAGAAAAGCCTTACCGTTCTTCTGTTTGTGAATTCAGAACAGCACAAAAAAGTAATTTAGTTACACATTTGTCAACTCATACAGGAGAAAAGCCTTACAATTGCTCCATTTGTGAATTCAGAACAGCAGAGAAAAGAAGTTTAGTTATACATCTGTCGACTCATACAGGAGAAAAGCCATACAATTGCTGTGTTTGCAAATACAGAACAGCAGTGGAAAGTAGTATAGTTACACATATGAGGACCCATACAGGAGAAAAGCCGTACAGTTGTCGTGTTTGCAAATACAGAACAGCAGTGAAAAGTAGTTTAGTTAAACATATGAAAACTCATACAGGAGAAAAGCCTTACCGCTGTTCTGTTTGTGAATTCAGAACAGCAGAGAAAAGAAGTTTAGTTATACATCTGTCAACTCATACAGGAGAAAAGCCGTACAGTTGCTCTGTTTGTGAATACAGAACAGCACAGAAAAGTGGTTTAGTCAGACATATGAGAACTCATACAGGAGAAAAGCCTTACCGTTGTTCTGTTTGTGAATTCAGAACAGCACAAAAAGGTAGTTTAGTTACACATTTGTCAACTCATACACGAGAAAAGCCGTACAGTTGCTCTGTTTGTGAATACAGAACAGGACGTAAAAGTCATTTAGTTGCACATTTGACAACTCATACAGGAGAGAAGCCGTAAGCACTAATACAGGAGAAGAACGTTACGGTTGCCCGGTGTATGAGTACAGAAGAGCACAAAAAAGTAGTTTAGTTACACATAGTAGTTCTAATTGTGAAGTTTTACACACAGGATTTTGCTTAGGAAATAATCTTATTATTTGTGAATGCAGTCCAGTACAGAAAAGCATTTTACATGTTTTATGAAAACTAGTAATCCTTATAATAAACTTTAAGTATAGGGAATTAAGATATAATAATAGTTAATGTCGATAAAATTCATAACATGTATAGTGTGTATTTTATGTTAGTGACAATATATGATATTAACTATGCATTGGTTGTAAATTTGTCTTCTAATTTGTTACTGTTAAATACTGTTAAAATAAAAATAAATAAAATAAATAATTGTAAATATTGCAGTTAATCTAAGTAGCTAATAGTCGTCAGGTAGAATTATACATTTAATTTGCATAATATTTGTTCTCTTACAAATTGCGCTGATATATTTACACATCGTATCTAGCACATACTCATGCTGTATGGTATTAACCGAAATAGGTTTTTTAATGGTACAAACAGATTTACTTGGGACGTTTGTCGAATACCTTACATATTTTGTATTGATATATTTTTCTATATGATTAAAAGCATAAGTTTATTGAATTAATGTTTGTATTTGAAAACAATTGCTGTAGGGCAGTGTTTTTCAAACTGTGGGTCGCGACCCCCCAGGGGGGTCTCAAAGTAGTTCTACGGGGATTGCGAGCTGGTAACCATAAAAAATAATAAAAAAAGACAGAAAAGAAAAACGACCGATAAAATTATTTAACCTTTTATTCGAAATTCGAAAATTAAAATGTACACACATACGTGTAGGAATCAATGAGAACCGTGTGCCTGTTTTTCTTTTAATAATTTTTCGAATTGTGGTTCTATGTTTGAGCAGCAAATAATCAAATCTTTCCCTAACTCGAACTCTTTTGCAAGCCCTGGGTATTGTACCTTTCTTTTTATCCAGAAGACGTCAATCCACTGCGAATGAAATTCCATTTTAAGCATTCTATCAGCAGCAAGTTTTTATAAGTTTTTCTTTCATCCTTGTGATGAGATCAGCCAGTACCTACCACTGACATATTCAGAAAAGGATTTAGTATCCATCTTTGCCCAGTGCCAGCTTGAGATTCTTCTTTTGGAAAGTAACTCAATAATTGCTCGTTTAAATTTTGCAAGCCCATCACCATGTTAGGAATGTGATCGCTAATGACCATTGACTGATCCGTTGAAATCTCTTCGACAATCTTCTGAACACAAGAGAATGACTCAAATGGAGATGAAAGATCGGCATAATATTGTTACGGGCCCCGTGAAAAATAATAGGCAATATTATAATGTTACACATTTTTTAAAGTAATTAAATCTATTTTTCTTTACTTCAAATACTCTTTTATACTTCTACGATTAAATAATTAAATGGTATGTATTTACTTATTTTAAATATTAATTAAAGGGGAAACGTAAGACTATTTTACTGTTCTTCACTCATTGTGAAAGAAACAGCTGACCACTGAACACTTCGAGCTGTCATTGTCTATTTTGAGGTCAGGGGGGGTCGCGGTTTGAAAAAGCTTGAAAAACACCGCTGTAGGGTGCAGGCAATGTTTCATTATAATGTCAGTTTTTTAGAGTAGCTAAACGCTTTAAATATTTTGAATATCGCTTAAGAGCATATAGCTACAGGGTGTTTTTAATTAGCCTTTGTCAGAGGTAAAGAGTGATTCTTTAATTCAATTTGTGATGACACATTCAAATGAACATACAGGGTCTGACAGCAATACGGGGGGCGAAAGAAATTTCTAAAAGTAGGTATGAGAGTTAATATATATAGGTATATATTGTTATGATATCATAAGAGTGGATATAGTTTGATAATTAATAGGATAAAAGAATTTGGTAAAGCATTGTAGTCGGTCTTTGCAAAAGTTTAGAATATAAAAGGTTATTTGAATTAAATTTTAAATAGAGATTATATTTTAAGAAATGAGAATGGAAAGAATAAATTTCATATAGTTTAATTTATAAAGTAAGATGTTAAAAGATAGAAGTTATTTACTACTGTTATCAGATACGACAGACCAAATTAAAATATTAAAAGATAACAAAGTATGTAGGTATCAAATGTATATTTTAATATAGTAAGCATCAATAATGAAAATACGGTAGTTAGGAGAGTTGTTTTGGGATTAAGAATAACAAACTCATAAAATGTATACAGAATTTTGAAAACTCCTTTTTGATATAATAAAAAATTTGAAATTATGCCTTATTTGTATAAATATTTTGGTGGTATACAAATAACAGGGTTTTTAACAAATCTACGTGGTACAAAAATATGAGAAAGTAATTTTGAAGTGATACAAGTACATAATCGGTGAAGAGATTGTGCAATACAGTTAATTAGATAGAAATAACCAGAAAACTACAGTATTTGAATAGATTTGGATTGAGCTGCTTTATTGGAACTGATACAGTTTATGGGAAGGAGTGAAAAGGATTTGACTGGTGTGGATTACTGCAAGTGTAGGAGCCGTGATGAAGGACTGATGTATCTTCCTGGGAATCATTCTGAGTGATTGGTGGTATTTGGATATTTCATTTTCATGCAGAGGACAGATCATCGTGACAATTAAACCTGAAAAGAAGTAATATTAGTTGGAGAACATCAAGGATAGTTTACTGGCAGAAGAGGGTTGTGAAGGAGTAATATAAAAGTCGATAGGTGCATTCTTGGTAAAAGGAGGTTGGATTCTTCAAATATTTGGATATTTTCTGGAGAATTTAATGGCTGTAAATTGGTTTGACAGTTAATTGCAGTTGGACGTGTTCGTGTGGTGACTAGTTGTACAAGGGGATCTGTGGTGCTGGATGTGCAATTAATAGAGTCAATAAGGTTGGTTAGTAGTTTAGTATAGAATAAAAATGAAGTAGATGAACAATATTTATTACTTGCAATAATTAAATGAATTATTACTTACTATAAAAGATAGAGAAAGTCATACATCATAATAATATTGAAAACAGTGTACGTTGGTCGTATCTGATTACAAGTAGAAGAATTATTTTGAATTTATTTAAGATAAGTGACATTTAAGTTCATTTGACAATTGAAATTTATTCTAAATATGACAAGTCAAATATAAGACAACTAGATAAAAGAACCTAACCCTGATGATTGAGTTTTCATGGCAATAATTATTTTTTTCTACTCCTGTAACTAAAATGCCATTTAACATACTAACATACACGTGGCTAAGTGACCTTTTAATCATGCCTTCATAACCTATGACTAAAGAGCCTCTTAGTCATGAGCTGAAGTTGGCAACGATGTTTTAGTCATGGGGTGAAGTTAGGTTCAAATGGTATTTGCTTTATTAGCCACAGCCAAAACTAAAATCGAGTTAGTTTTCAACCGTCACTTTGACGTTTGTCAAGCATAATTTAACCTAATATAATAAATGTCAAAATTTTTATGAAATAATATGATGTTATATTCTCTAAATTTGCGGTCGTAGAAAAAGTATAGTATGCAACTCGTTTTGTAAACTTATTAGTCACTCATTTTATTAAACACTTGCTCCGCTGCGCTTCGCCCGTGATTAATAAAACCCGTGACTAAAATGACGTTTATAAAACTTGATACATAATATACTATTAAAAGAGAAATCATTTTAAATTAATTTTTAAATAAGAAATAAATACTCACAGCTAGCAGAGCAGGGCAATTGAATTAAATACTTATGGTACAGAAACGTTGAAGCCATTGCATAATTTTATGACGGCCCAAAACGTGGGGCAATTGAAATTTCAAAAATAAGAGTAGTTCAAAAATGAGGCTTATTGTGACTGTTAGCTAGTTTACAAGAGCATATTTATGTAATTTGAGTGCATTGGCAATTATAAAAGAATAAACAGAATTTAAACTGTGTCAGATTAGATTTCTTTTGAAATAAATAAAAAATATAACAGGACAGAACAATCAATAATTAAAGTCAATGAATCTAATTATTATTAATTACCATTATAAAAGGTTAATTGTTGAACAAATACAAAAACGTATAATTTGATAAAAGGATTTAATAAGGGTAAACATATTTTGTAAAGTAAATAATAAAATGGCTGATAAAAGAATTACACGAAAAGGCAAGAAGACTGAAGAGAACAAAGGTGAAGGACAAGAAGAGATGGAAGTAGTAGCGAGTGGTGCTGGAGTAGAAGGTGAAGAGGTACAGCAAGAAGAAAGGGTACAAGGAGATCAGGTACGATTACAATTGCAAGAACCAACAGGAATATCAACTACAGATATTGAAAAGATAATGGCACTCATTACACGAACTGCAGAGGCAGCTGAGGAAACTAAAAGAGAATTATTACAGTCAATTCAGCAGGATGCAGCAGAGTTGAAGAAAGATTTACAACAGTTAATTGAGAAAAATGCTGAGGTAAGTAAGAAGGATGCGGAGGAAAGAGAAAGAAGATCACAAAAGTTAATTGAGAAAAATGCTGAGGTAAGTAAGAAGGATGCGGAGGAAAGAGAAAGAAGATCACAAAAGTTAATTGAGGAAAAGGCTGAGGAAAGCAAGAAGCATGCAGAAAAGATGGAAGAAGCGATGAAGGAGTTGAAGGATGAGTTTTATAAGATTCAGATCGAAAATAAACAAGAACTGCAAATGCAAATAAATAATTGTTCAACATAAAGTATAAAGATGAAGTTAAGAATGAAATACGACAAGAAAGGCAGGAAGAAAATAAACAGTTAGAGGACATTTTAAAACAAACCATGGGAGAAAGGTTGGTAAAGAATCAAGAAGAACTAGAAGGAAAATTAGAGGGGATGAAGTCAACGATAGAAGACACAATCAAAGGACAGAAAGAGCACATGGATGAAAGAGTGGATCTAATTGAAAGAAAGGTAGAACAAAACTGTTTAGAATTGCAAGGTGAAATTCAGAACAATACAATAAAAGTAAGTTTGCTGACTGAGGATCATACAAAGAAGTTTAAGGAGGTAGAAGACAGGTTTCAAAGAATACAAGATGGTGCGGAAAATTTAAATAGTAATCAAAGGAGTACTTATTTAGGAATTCAAGCAGACATGGTACCTATTTTGAAGGTAGAATAGGGGAACAACCTATGACATTTTTAGTAAAATTAGATGATATTATGAAGACTATAACTGATGAAAATAAAAGGTTACAAATAATTAATATGAGTTTAAAAAGTTACGCAGATGTTTGGCACAGTATTGTAAAATCAAAATATAACAGTTATGAAGAATTTAGGAAATTATTTAAGGACCAATATTGGAGTAACACACATCAGGCTCAAGTTAGAACACAGTTAACAACTGGGCGATATATTGAAAAAGGTGGTACTCGTGAAATGTACGTAATACAAAAATTTAATAGAGCTCAACATTTAACACCAAAATTAGATGAGGAAGAAATCGTACAACACTTATCACGACATTTGGAGGAAGAAATAACAAGAGCTGTTGCAGTCCAAAATATTAGAACAATGAAGGAATTTTTAGGAATAGTTAGAAATTATGACATGGCTATTGTTAATCATGGGGTTAACAACCGAAGAGAAGATACAGATTTTCAAAATTTTGGTAAAAGAAAATTTGAAGAAAATCAACAGAAATTCAATTTTGGCAGGTATAATCACAATAATTTTAGACAAGGAGACAGGAATGTTAATGCGTATAATTATAATAGGAGATTTGATAGATGGAGAAACAATAATGAGCATGGAAACTATTTGAATAGGAACAATTACAATAATTATGATAGAAATTATAACAAGAATTATGATAGGGAATATCCGAATAAAAATATGGATAATTATGAACGCAAGAGATACCATGAAATGATTGATGATAAAAACGACATGAAAAGGAATCAAGAAGACATGAGAAATAAATATCCTAAACGGCAGTACATAAATACAGTATATAGGCAAGATTACAATCATGAAAGACCGAGACAAGAAAAAGTAGATCGGATAGAAGATGAGGTTTTGGAAGCATACTCAGAAGATAAAAAAAAACTTCAATTTTAAATTGTTTAAATAAGAACCGCACGTATTTTAATAACAGCTATGAAAATGATGGAGAATTTTTACTTGAAAATGAAGAAGAAGAAACCCAAATTTCAACACTACCATTTCTTAAAGTTTTTTTAAATAATATTGAATATTTAGCTTTGATAGATAGTGGTGCGATGGCATCATTAATAAATGAGGAAATAATTTTGATTAACTTAAATGTCCTATACAAACATATAATTAAAGTAAATAAAATAGATTTGCTATCATCAACCAAAAGAAAAATATCAACCACGAATCGAATGTTAAACATTAAGATAATTATCAATCAATGGGAAAATGTTGTAAGATTATTTATAGTAAAAGGCCTTAGCGTAGATATGGTATTGGGAATTGACATTATTCAGCAAGTGGGTATTAATATAGATGGTGCACAAAGGTGTATTCATTTAAAGGGGTTAAGTAAATCTTGGATTTGTACTAATAGAGTCAGCCAAGAAGATAAGTGTTGTCAATTAGAGAAAATTGGAGACATGATGAATTATAATGAAGGAATAGTGATTAATAATTATATAATAAATAATGTAGAGACTAATAATATTTATAATAGGTTTTTGCTGAATGAGTTAAAAATAGGTGAAAAGAATAAACAATTTGAAGGCCAAATATTAGAAATAATTCACAGAAATAAAGAGGTTATTAATGAAAAGGTAGGACAAGCACAAAAATATGTTCATAGATTGCAGGTTGATGAATCAAAAAGTTTTAATAGTAAATCTTACCCTATTCCATTTGCATTAAGAGGACAAGTTAGGAATGAAATTAAAAAAATGGTAAAAGATGGAGTAATAGAATCTTCAAAGAGTAATTTTATCAATCCTTTAGTTGTAGTTAAAAAACGTGACGGTTCTCTTCGTTTATGTTTGGATGCACGCAGAATTAATCAAATTACAAAGCCACAATACGAATCTCCACAAATAATTGATGCATTATTAAGTAAAATCTGGGATAAGAAGATTTTTACAAAATTAGATCTGAAAAATTCGTTTTGGCTTATTCCATACATGAAGAGTCGAGAAAATATACTGGTTTCAATATTGATGGAGAGATTTTTCACTTTAAAGTGGTACCATTTGGGTTATCAACTTCTTGTGCAGCGCTAGTAAGAGCAATGCAGAAGATATTAAACCAATTTGAAGACTTTTGTGTGCATTACGTTGATGATATCTTATTGTTTTCTGAAAACGAACAACAACATTTAAGACATTTAGCAATTATAGTAGAAACATTAAATAAAAATGGATTGAAACTGAATATTTTAAAATGCGAATTTATGCAAGATAATGTAACTTATTTGGGATATGAAATAAGTAGAAATGGAGTAACTATAAATGAAAAACGTCTGGAGGAAATCAAGAATTTACCTCGTCCAACGAATTTAAAAAAATTAAGGGGGTTATTAGGTGTTTTCAATTATTACAAGAGGTTTATAAGTAACTACTCAGAGTTGACGTTACCTTTAGTACAATTATTAAGAAAAGATGTAAAATGGTCTTGGAATGAAGAAAGAGAAAAAGCATTGAATACCATCAAACAGAGGTTTTACGAAGGATTATTACTGAAATATCCGAATTTTGAAGAAAAGTTTATATTACGTACGGATGCATCTGATCAAGCAATTGCAGCAGAACTAATACAAGTACAAGATGGGATAGAAGTACCCATATGTTTTATTTCAAGAATATTAAAAGGGTATGAAATTAGATATACCGTAGCTGAAAAAGAAATGTTGGCAATTATATTTGCGATTAATAAATTAAAATTTTATCTAACAGGGAACAAATTTGATATAGAAACAGAT
>CALNHX010008476.1:0-60189 GCA_940337035.1 Agriotes lineatus | reverse complement strand
GTAGGTACCACACAAAAAAGTTTGCAAATTAAAAAATTCTTAAAATATCAAAAACCTTCCATTGATTCATTCTTTTATTCGGTTTGCAAAACTGGTTAAAAAATAAACAACTCGAGAAAATGTATAATAAAAAACGATTTCATAGGAAAAACTATCATTATTGTTTTTTTACATAGTGATCCTGAAAGTCGTCTTTTTTAAAATAAAATTAGTAAAAAACTAACCCTTTTTAACTATTTTATTGAAATCGCAAATTATCAATTTCACACTTGTAAATTCTGAAGTCTTTTTTGATCAAATTTCGAGTACCAGGTATGACTATGCAAAAAATAACCTTCAAACTCATTAAAAAAAGTATCGTTTCGATACGAGTGCTACACGTAATTTTCTACTTCCTTTTACTATAAAGGAATTATTGGATTCATCCCAAAAATTCGAAATTGAGTTTTCAACAGATTTTCACGTTTTAGAGACCCCTGAACGCAAAAAACATGTTTTTGTTCATTGGTCTGTCAGTATGTGTGTGTGCCTGTGAACAGAATATTTAAAAACGAAATTAGGTATGGCGTTGAAACTTCATATTGCAGTGATAAGCTCTAATAATAATGATTTTATAAATTTAAATTGATCTCAGGGTTAACTAAAAGTGAGTTGTACAGTGACTTAAAATAAATGGTTGTATGCCCCTAATGTAATTTGATTTCTCTGCAATTTGATTTATTTACGCTAACTCAAAGCAAGGATGAGCTCTTAAATCTTCAGGGATGGGATCGCCGTTAGTTGTTAGTGAAATTTTTTACGTGCGCCACTGGGCGTAGTTCTAATGCCAGACAAAATACATAAAAACTCGACCTAATCTGTCAAGATTAAATATCTCGGAAAGTTATTAAATGCAGTTCGTTCAGTGTTTCCAAATTTGAATTACAGCAATTCCATGAGCGGATTAGCCAGGTAATTTTGAATTTTAGCGCTCAAAGGTAGCGTCAGTAGCTATGTTTTGTTTTAGATCCTGTTCGGAAATGATCCGCGCTCGATTGTTTCTTCCGCTTCGTGGCGAATGAATAACCTAACCTCAATCTGATTTTGGTAATTTCACGATGTCAATAAAATAGTTAAGAAAAGTGCCATCTTCTTTACGGTTTTCCATAAAAAGACATTCAGAATCACTGTGGTAAAAAATTGTAAACACATTTTATAAAGACATTGGCTTAAGGTATACTTCTGAACTTTATGAATGAATGAAAACAAACTAAGATCATACAGGCAGAAATACACGTTTTAAAAAGGAAATGCCGAATTCACACGAAGCTAATTGGGGGTTATGGACCAACTAGTTGGGCGTTGTGTCCCTAGAAAACCTTTGGGTGTTATGGTCGCATTGGGCGAAGTGGGCCTGTTAAATATTTGGGGATTGTGGGCGCACTTTGGGCGTTATGGACTTTGGGGGTTATGGGCCAACTCGTTGGGCGAAGTGGGCCTGCTAAGAGTTTGGGCGTTGTGGGCTTTGGGGGTTATGGGCCAACTGATTGGGCGATGTGGCCCTAGAAAATCTTTGGGCGTTGTGGTCGCGTTGGGCGAAGTGGGCCTGCTAAATATTTGGGGGTTGTGGGCGCACTTTGGGCGTTGTGGGCATTGGGGGTTATGGACTTTGGGCGAAGTGTCCAGGCCCCTTTAAAAATGCTGGACGAACTACAAACTGAGGCGGATTTGAAAGCAGAAATTACGAAAATGAAAGAAGAATTTCAAAATGCGAAAATTGAATGGGAAAAGAAGAATCAAGAGATTAGAAGAAAGGATTGAGAGACAAGACAGAGATAAATGCAGAAACAACGTGGTGATAAAAGGAGTACAAATAGAAGACAACCAGATGGAAGAAAAAGTAGAACAACCATTACGGGATAAGCTCAAGATGGTGGCAAAAGTTAAGAAAGGATGCAGTGTGAAAGGAAAAGACGATAAGAGAATAATAATTGCAGAGATGGATACATGGGAAAATAAAAAATAGGTTATGAATAGGAAAGGACTGCTAAAAGACTCAAAGTTTTTATTGAAAACGATCAAACCTTCGAGGAAAGGAAAATTCAAGCCTAACTACGAAAGATTATGAAAGAAGAAAAAGAGAAAGGAAAAATAGTTAAAATGGGTTACCAAAAAATTATCATAGAAGGAGTAAGGTATGACTGGGACCCAAATAAACGTGCAATAGTTAGATTCCAGCCAAAAAACGAATAGCCATAGCGAAAAATAACGAATCACATATCTTGTATCTTTTGTGGAAATAAAGCTATTATTATTATTATTATTATAAGACGACCAAGGCGAGACATGGAATAATGAATATGGGAACAATGGGTAAAAATAAAGAACTTACTATAGGAACTTGGAACGTGAGAGGAACGTTCGAAGAGGGAGCATTAAGAAATTTGGTAGCGGAAGTAAAGAAATACAAATTAGATATAGTTGCATTGCAAGAAACTAAACAGAAAAACAATGAAATTATGGAAATAGCAGAATATGTATTATTCCATAGTGGCGGGATAAATAGAAGATTTGGTACTGGGTTTCTAGTAAGTAGAGATTGGCAACACGCAGTGATAAACTTTGAACCGATAACGGATATAATGTGTAGCATAAGACTTCGGGGAAAATACCAAAAGATAACCATTATAAACATACATGCCCCAACAGAGGAAAATACGCTAGAAGAGAAGGAAGAATATTATAAGTTAGGCGAGGTGCTTTAAAAAATACCTAAATACGATTTGAAAATTATAGTAGGTGACTGCAACGCGAAAGTGGGGAGAGGGGAGGAATATACGCCAACCAACGGAAGGTTTAGTAGACATGCAGAGAGTAATGATAACGAGCTGAAATTGATAGGATTTGCAATAGAAAGAAATATGAGAATAATGAGTACAAACTTTCAACGGAAAGACATTTACAAAGGGACATGGACATCCCCCGATGGCAATACTATTAATCAAATCGACCACATTCTAGTAGAAGAAAAACATGTGAATACAATTAATGTTACAAGCTGCAGAGGGGCGGACGCTGATTCCGACCACTACCTAGTTAAAATAAAAATAAAACAAAAAATTCCAGATAATTACAACAAAAAACAGGCGAGGATAGAAATATATGACATCAGTAAACTACAAAGCGAGAATAACAATGCAGAAGAACTAAGTGAAAGTATACGTGTAAACGGAGAAAGAGACAGTGTAGAAGGGAAATGGGAGAAAATAAAAACCGCCGTAGTAGAAACAGCAAAACACGTACTTGGCAGAAAATGCGGAAGCAGAAAAGAACACTGGTATAATGAGGAATGCAAGAAAGCAGTGGAGGAGAGAACACAGGCTAGAATAAAAATGATAAATAAGGGGACGGAAGAAGCAATGCAGGAGTTGAGAAATAAAAGAAGAATGGCAAAGCAGATATGCAGATCAAAGAAAAGGGAATCTAAAGAAAAAGAGTTAGACAAGTTGGAAGAAAACTATAGAACCAAAGAAGTTAGACAATTTTACCGAGGAGTGAAAAAGACAAAACGAATCTACTGTAGAGACAAAGAAGGTAATCTAATAGTAGACGAGGAAAGGGGGTTGACAAGATGGGCGGAATATTTTGAAGATATACTGAACGACATAGAAGAAGTTGAGAGTGAACTAGAAGAACCAGTCGCAACACCTGATGATGATGGAAGAGAAACGATAGCACCACCGAGCAAAAACGAAGTTAAAACAATAATTGAGAAACTAAAAAACAACAAAAGTCCAGGAGAGGAAGGTATCAATGCAGAACTAATAAAATATGGTGGAGAGGCGATATAGGAAGAGATATATAAGCTAATCAAGCAAATTTGGCAGGAGAAGAAATGCCCAAAGCATGGTCAAATGCAGTAATATGTCCAATTTTTAAGAAGGGGGACAAAACAAAGTGCGAAAACTATCGGGGTATATTACTTTTAAACGTAATTTACAAGATTCTAGCAAGCCATATCAAGGATAGGATGATAATGTACGTAGAACAGAATATAGGAGATTACCAATGCGGCTTTAGATCCAATAGATCGGTTACGGACCAATTTTTTACCCTTAGGCAGGTGCAGGAAAAATGCCATGAATATAAGATTGGAATTTATGCGGCATTTGTCGATTTCAAACAGGCGTATGACTCTATCAATAGAAACCAACTGTACAAAATAATGCTCGAGTTAGGAATCCCAACAAAGCTCATTAAACTAACTAACATGGCGCTGACAAACACAAGCAATAAAATTACAGCAAACGGAAAAGTATCAAGATCGTTCAATGTAGATAAAGGGCTACGTCAAGGGGATCCCCTATCGGCGATGCTTTTCATCTTAGCGGAAGAATGGATGATAAGAAAAAGCGGAATAAATAGGGAGGGAACTGTATATAACAAAGGTCACAAAATTATCGCCTATGCAGATGATTTGACCACCCTAACACGAACGAAGCTGGAGTTGAAAGAGATCCTGATAAAGATAGAGGCAACATCAAAGATTTTAGGGCTAAAAATAAATGAAAATTAAACGAAATGAGCGTGGAAAGCGATTTCAGACCTAACACATATCTGAATATTGTAGGGCAGGAAGATAAGCAGTATAACTTTGAAGAAGTAGAGCAGTTTTGTTTCCTGGGAACGATAATAACCAGAAATAATGACTACAGCAAAGAAATAAATGCCAGAATAGCAGCGGGGAATAGAAGTATGGGTGCCCTGAGTGGTTTAATCAGGTGCAAAAGTGTGTCACGTGAAGTTAAACTGAAAGTGTATAAAACGGTTATCGGCCGGTAGTAACCTATGCTAGCGAGGTGTGGACAATCTGTAAAAAAGAAAATTTAGAGGTGTGGGAAAGGAAGGTGTTGCGAGCGATTTACGGGGCAAAGAAAATGGGGGACGAGTGGATAAGAAGAACAAATGCGGAGATCTACGAACTGTATGCAGAACCATTAATATGCGACGTAGCCAAATCCCAACGTATCAGGTGGCTGGGACACGTGGCGAGGCTCCCAGAGAACAGGACTACAAGGAAGCCGATGGAAGGAAGACTCTTGGGTGTAAAAAGAAGAGGGCGGCCTAAGAACAGATGGCTAGATGCAGTTGAGGATGATTTAAGGACTTTGGGCATATGAAGATGGAAAGAAACGGCACAAGATAGAGGGAGATGGAGAGCCATAGTGCAACAAGCCTTGGGCCTACATGGCCTGTAGAGCTTTCTATACAGGGTGTAGAAATGCTTTACGCACCATAGGGATTTCAGTGGTAATTTCTTCATATGAAAATATTTGCTTCCCTAATTATTTTAGAGCAAACTTGTATTGAAGTTTTTTGTAGAGAACAAAAATTCTGTATCCATTTATGCCAGCATTTGTCATTTTACATTTCGGAAAACCGAAAATTTAAAGAAAAAAATTGCCATTTTTAGGCAGATCAGTGGTGCCTTGAAATTACTAAATCATCTCAAAGCATCAACAAATTAGTTTGCTGTTTATTTGTTTGCATCTGTCAAATGTAACATAACAATAATTGTTACTTTGACAGTTGATTTGTCTAAAGTCTGCAGTTAGAAAGTGATAAATGTCTTCTGATTCGGAAATAGATTGTACACCACCTGAAATCCGAGACGCCGCTAATACGGCAATTTAAAATTTATTACCTGAAATATCAAAACGAAGGTACGAACGGGTATATTCTAAATTCGTGAATTGGTGCAAGTTAAAGAAAATACGTAATTATTCAGAAAATTGTTTACTGGGAAATTTTTGAACTTTTTCAAGCAAAAAATGGCTATGGTCCACTTACTCTAGGCTAAAGTCCTGTCTAATAATGTAGATATTTCCAAATTTACTAAACTGATCGTATTTCTCAAAAAAGAAACACAATCTTAAACCGAAAAAATGAAAGGTATTGCACAAGTCATGAAGTTGACAAATTTATTCATGAAGCCCCTGATAACTCATTTCTGTTAATGAAGGTACGTACACAATATATTTCATTAATCTATATTAATCTAAATAATTTATTTTACAGGCAATAGTAATAATGGGTATTTCTGGGGCATGCCGCCGTGAAGAATTATGTAAAATGTCCACTGATGATATCGAATTTAAACAGGATATCGTGTTTGTAAATGTATTAGAAACGAAAACCAGTTTTTCTCGACGTTTTGCAGTGATCAATCCAGAATGGGTAAATTGATTGCTGAAATAAAAAAATTTAGGAACAGGAACAAATAAACGTTTCTTTTTAACTTACAGAAATGGGAAATGTATTCGCCTGTTGGTCTTAATACAATTGGCAGAATACCTTGCTTTGTGGCTCAATACCTGCAGTTAGAGGCTCCACAAGACTACACTGGTCATTGCTTTCGAAGAAGTTCAGCTACTTTACTTACTAACAACAGTGGAGATTTGCTGACTCTTAAAAAGTTTGGCGGATGGAGATCTTCAAGCGTAGCTGAAGGTTACGTCGATGATTCTGTACAGAGTAAAATCACGTAGCTGAAAATTTGATGCAACCAGCACCGGGGCCTTCATCTCGAGTTAAAAAATACAGGATCACTGAAACTGTGAATGTGTCACATTCCGTAACTAAGCCCAATGCGGTGGAAAGTTCCGGAATTTACATTTAAAATTTAATTCTCTCTAGCTTCTGACTATAGTGAAGCGAAGAAAAGTGGCATACCTGGGCCACATATTCCGCAATTCAAAGTACCTATTTCTGAAATTGATCATGGAGGGAAAAATTGAAGGAAAACGAGGTATAGGCAGGAGAAAACATTCATGGCTCAAAAACATCAAGGACTGGACAAATCTGGACACTCACACACTATTTAGAGCCACACAAAACCGAGAAGATTTTGCTGCAATTGTTGCCAACATCCACTGATGGATACGGCACTTTAAGAAGAAGAAGCGGCAGATCTCTTTTTACAACTGTCTGTGGCGCGTGTTAAAATACAAGGACTTTTTGTAACATGCGCTTATAGTTTGTTGCAAAGGAAGACACGAACCAGTTACGCAACCAAGCTGAGGGCACTCGTAAGCAACTGCGAGGAGAGAAATCTGTTTCCAGATCCTATTTCAATAAACATGGATTTTGAAAGGGCTGCAATCCAAGCATTTCGGGCAGTATTTGATGAGCACATTACTACTCGCGGGTGCTTTTACCATTTGTGCCAGTCTACCCAACGAAAACTACAAGAACTCGGGTTGCAACGTCGGTATCGAGAAGATGAAGATTTTTCTAAGTTTTCTGGTATGCTGGACGGCTTAGCCTTTCTACCTTGGCAAGATGTTGCCAAAGGTACGGAGTATTTGAGGCAAAACATCCCCGAAGGTGCCGAAGACCTCGTGGAGTACTTCGACGCTACGTACGTGTCAGGGACATATAGACGAGTAGGAAATATCAATGATAATAATCTGCGGCTACGAAATCTCCCATCGATGTTTCCTCCCCGTTGCTGGAATGTACATGATATCACTCTTGAAGACAATGAGCAGACTAACAACCATACCGAAGGTTGGTATCATCGATTTTCGACCTTGGTCGGCCAAAACCAACCTACTGTATGGGTCCTCATACAAAAGATGAGGCAGAAATTATCGACGGATGAAACTAAAGCAGCGTTTTCCTCCACATTCGCCAGTCGCTGACGACTGCGATTGAGTAGCCGCGACCAATTCGTTAAGACATCTACAATGCATTTAAGCCGGTCTGTTTTCCTAGCTGCGACTAATTCGTTGCTACCAAAATCCGTTCGCCAGTCGCAAGTCTCTAGTCGCTTCACATGTTTTTGAGCAGACAAGCGACTTATTCGTCGACGAATTTGGATGTTTTGCATCGTGTTTGAGGAGTGTTGTGTTTAGATTATACATTTTAAACTTGGTGAAGTCAGGAAAATATAAATATAATCGGACAGGTATGTAATAGTTTTTGTTTGTTTTATAGCTATACCAAGTATTTTAAACCTGTACCGTCTTTAATTTCACAACATAATTTGTGTGAATTATTAATTTCTAGCAACAATGGAAGATTTTGATACCGCAGATGATGAACAACTGGTACATCTAATATCTAATCACCCAGAAATATACGATCCCAAAAACCAATCGTATAAGTTGCATACAAAAAAGGAACGCATATGGCAAACGATTTCGGAAAGTTTAAATAAAAATGGTAAGTGTTTAAAAAATATACTTTATTAAGTATAGGTGCACATAGACAGCTACCAAATACCAATAGAAAAATTACGTTTTCTTGTCCTTCCAGTTTAAGTAACCTTCTTTTGCGAAATAGTCTGCAAACCTACTTCGTACCTCAAAACCTTCTGTGCGAGCAAATCTCCCTGTTCCTTTTAAAGGAATCATATTTTCAGTAGAGAGTGGGAAAGATGTTTCTTCCAATTGATGCTGTTTTCTTGGATGGTTGACCACATATTCATTGCGTAACATGTTGTGTAAACAACAACAAACGCAGATAACAAGGTCAACAGTTGAAGGTTTGACGTTTATTGGAGTAAAAAAAATTCGAAATACATGGCATAAAATGCCGAAAGCATTTTCAGTGACTCTTCTAGCTCGAGAAAGTCTATAGTTAAAAATTGCTGCTTTTGGATCTTCTAGTGCTTGTTTCCTTGTATATGGTTTCATTACATATTTATCAAGTTTAAATGCCTCATCTCCTACTATAACATGAGGAAGAATAACGTTTCTTGAATGTGGAAGTAGTGCAGGTGGAGGAAAATTAAACTTGTCTCCGTAAATTTGCTGACCAGTTTGAGATTTTGAAAAAATTCCAGCATCGCCCTCTTTACCGTATGATCCGATATCCACAATTAAAAACTTATAGTTAGCATCAATAAGAGCCAAAAGTACAATCGAAAAATATTGTTTATAATTGAAAAAAAGAGAACCGCTTTTATCTGGGCACATAATTCGTACGTGTTTTCCATCAATGGCAGCGATAAGGTTGGGGAAATTCCAACGGTTCCAAAATTCTTCTGCTTTTTCCTTAAAATTTATTGCTGATGGAGGTGGAAGTAAAATTGGCTTTAGCTTTTCACACATACTTCTCAGAACTATTGGTACAAATATGCTTATGTAGCTGTGGCATATTCGGAATGCGAAAGATAAAGATCTGTAAGACTCTCCAGTTGCAAGGAATCTGTAACAAAAGCAGACTAATCAGAACTAAAAATAGTATCTGTTAAATGTTTCTACGACAAAATAACGAAAATATTAATAAAATTATTTTCTTTTAGCTGCGGCTTGCAAAAAAAGGTGGAAAAACATACGCGATAATTACTACAAACAGAAAAAGAACACTAAAAAGCCAACTGGAACTGCCGGCCCTGGAAGTCGTAAAAGAAATCCAATTTTGGATCAATTAGGATTTTTGGAAGTAGTGGAATACGAAAGAAGGTAAATAGTCTTTGTAATAATAAACATACATGCCATTTTATTTCAAAATTATTTTTGTTGTAGAGTGTTGACGAACGCCGATACACACCTTGATCATCTCACAGAAACTGATAATGGCGAGGATCAATTACAGGATTTATCTACACTTGAAGATATCGAAGCGAATGATATACCAACTGATACACCAAATGTTTCTACTCCTTATCAACCCAGCAAAGGATCTTCAGATAATGATAAAGGAATTTCTCCAAAAAAAAGAAGAAAAGATTTTACCTCTGAAATACTAAGTGTAATTAAGAAAGGCAGTTCAGAACGAGAAGTTTTGTTGAAGCAACTTACTGCAGTCCCCACTACAACACGTCCCGAGGATGAAATCGATTTCCTTTTTAAAAGCCTCGCGATGACAGTCAAGCAATTTCCACCATTATTAAGAGCAGAGACAAAAAGTAAAATCTTTCAAGTGATATCTGAGGCTGAATTACAATTACTTCGATCAACGCCTTCTTCGTCTCGAATGTCCGCCTTTTCCGACGCGTCTAGCAGTCTCCTGTCTCCTGCTACGCGGGACCAACAGGACAATTCAATAGTCGACAATCAGCTGGCTGGATCAGATACAGCACAGTATTTTTAAAATTTTCAACAATATATGTAACTTAACTGTTTATGCATAACTTTCTTACTTTTAGTTTTTGTTATACAATTTACGATATAGCTTCACCATTCAATTGTCGTTTTTTATTTTTAACGTTATGTGCAAAATGTGTTTATTTTTATGCACTCTTCGTGGAAATGTACAGTCGTGTGCAAATAAATCTGGGACAGTGTTTTTTTCACATGCAGAT
This sequence comes from Agriotes lineatus, assembly GCA_940337035.1. Taxonomy (NCBI): domain Eukaryota; kingdom Metazoa; phylum Arthropoda; class Insecta; order Coleoptera; family Elateridae; genus Agriotes; species Agriotes lineatus. The sequence continues at coordinate 49,898 of CALNHX010008476.1, read as the reverse complement.
TCAGTTAAGAATTTGAAGAATATTTCCATGGATTTCCTCTTATCAAAGAGAGTTACGGGTTTCAATACCTGTTAAAGTTTAATGTAACTCTTTCTGATAGCAGGAAATCCATGGAGATATTCTTCAATTCTTAACTGAATCTGCATGTGAAAAAAACACTGTCCCAGATTTATTTGCACACGACTGCATATAAAGCATCAAACAAACCTACTTTAATTATCAGGTACGTATCGGTTAAAAAAATGCTAAAGTTATTTCAACATCACTTGCATTTTTTAACCGTACCTGACAATTAACGTAGGGTTGTTTGATGGTTTATATACATTTCCAGGAAGAGTGCATAGAAATAAACCTATTTGACATATAACCTTCAAAATGAAAAACGATATTTGGATGGTCTAACTATAATAGCAGTACTATTACTTTGTATTTCATTTACCTATATACAGTACACAAAAAATTAAAATATTTTACAAAAATGTACTTACCTTAATGTTACTGCCAATTTTTCTGTGGGTGTTATTGGGTGTTTCACACGATTATAAGGTATCATTATGAGATCACTTTCTATGAGCTCCAATACATAGTTAAAGTGATAACGTGTGATTCGAAAAAACTCTTTAAATTTTATTTCATTGTCTTTCAGATGATTGTTGATTAATAGTGACTGAAATCCTTCTACTTGTCTATATTTAAACATGGGTAATATTTTTCTCCTGCGTCTTTCACTTTCTTCTGTTAAGAGGAGAAGCAGACTTTCTTCTTGGGCCTGGTAACTTAGCAACATTAACATTATGGTTTTTCTGTCAATATTCATTTTATTATAAACTGCAGCTAGTCGCGTGCGAAGAGCAGTAATACCGCTGCGAGGAAAACAGGCAGATACCTTGACGAACCGGTCGCGGCTACTCAGTCGCAGTCGTCGGCGACTGGCGAATGTGGAGGAAAACCCTGCTTAAGGTGCAACAGCAACAAGTAGAAATACTAATGCCGAGAAAGAAAAAGCCTGCTTATGTCGTTTTGCAGGCTAGGCTGAAACGGTTATGTGAAGAGAACCGGGATGGAGTAAGGAATTTGGGTGATTTTCTAAATGCTGTTAGACATAAGATTTCAATAACTAAATCTACATTTGTGTAATCTTACCTAATTGCACGAGTATTGAATATTGATAATTATAGCTGTTATCCTGTAATAGTATTTAACATTACAAGCCAGGTAAAACAGTTTTTACTGGCGATAGGATTGGGATGACTGGCGAGCCGTTAGGCGAGCCTGTCATATCCTTGAGCCAGTAAAAATGGTTACCTGGTGTGTTTTGTTGAATATTTTATTTGTTTCTCGCTTGTAAATAACTAGAAGTTTACCATTTATTCAAAATGTCAAATTGACAAGCAACTAAATTCATCAATATGACACATACTAAGGAAGACAACTCTGGCTTTGCACGCTATTATTTATCTATGAGCACGCTTGTAAAATATAAGTAAAAAATTTACTGGCTAGCCAGTTAAGAAACATTTTCAAGGTGAATACAGTGACTTGATAAATTGATGTTTACAAGTGAGAAACAAATAAAATAATTTTATTCTATGTTTATATATGTAACTTCTAAAATATTTGTGCCTAATTCTATTTCAATAAATACATTTCACGGTGTAATACAGTCTTTCACTTATTTTTCTGGAAATAATTAATTACCCATTTAAATGTACGACCTCGTTAGGAATGACTGTGTTATTCGGATCAATGTGATACATATTTTACTGATTGTGGTACTTACTTCAAACAAATACTATTAATACTTAATACGCACGCTTATTAATAGTAGATATTTGCTTTAAATAAGAATTTTTCCTGGGGGTTTTTTATTTCTGGGTTTTTTCCTAGATTCGTTACAGAAACAAACATCATGGGCAGCAGCAATTATTAAACGAAATTTCCCGTTCTCAAAAAATTCACCATAAAATCAGAAAACTAAATCACAGTTTTGTACTTTACATATTCGTTTTATGTGCGAACATGAAGACGGACCGAAAAAATGTTTCCATTTCTGTTTAATGTATGTTAAGTATTTATAAGTTGTTTTTAAAATCAATCACATTGTTATATTGCGAGTATGTCACACTTCTGTTACTGTGTGTAATTTAATGTAATTAAATTTTTATACAGATTTAAATTTTCCTTTAAACTGTCTGATAAAGGCGTACTACCTACTACTTCTGTTAAATTAGCATTTTAATTTCTTATGAATACGTTATTTATACTATTTTCAACGTTATACTTGTTTGACTGTGTTAATTTAAAGCAACTTTATTTTTACGTTATTTTAAAATTTAGTGAAAATTTTTACAATCCTGAATTATTATTGTTGAATGGAGTGTTTTCATTTCTAATATTTTATCTGCCTAAATACGTTACTTACATACAAACTGTTTTGAAAATAAGGTTTTTATTTTACTTTTCACACTTGTTTATCGTATATGTAGCTTAATGTAAATCTATTTTTATATAATTCGTAAGATACATGCGGATGTTTGATGAAAAAGTACTTATGTTAAGTAACGCTACTATTTTAGCTCTCCAAACACGTTATTTACAGTATTTTCCACATCACACTTGTTTTATTGGGTACAATATACTTGCAATGTATTGTTTTATAAAAGCGTGCTTGTGCTGAATTACGTACCGTATATTTTTATTTCTATTATTATCTTCGTAAATATGTTACTTACATTTATGTTTTCTTTTAGCATACTTGAATTTTTATATACACCGCCGTTTATTTGCCTAGTGGATCACTTAAATAAACTAATTTTATCGAAAATCGTACCACACTCATTAATGACCAATAGAAAGATTAGTTCACGAGCCATAACCAAGACAACAAAAAAATTTCTTGGAAATTGTTTGCAGGTAGACATTACTTCTTTTTAGGGTTTGTGTCGTTACGATTTTCTTACCGAATCTGCATTCGAACATTAATTCATTTCCGGAATTATTTTTCATGCATTCCAGCAACGTCCTAATTAATACGACGTTGTTGGAACGCACTTAAAACAATTTCCGGAAAGAATTAATGCTCTTATGAGATTATATGTGACCATTTCCTAACTTTTCCATAACAAAATGTAATTTATACTATTGGTAGTAAGCGGGTTAACTGCTGTTTTAGAAATATGAAGTAGAAACATGTCGTTTTTAATTCATATAATTTTTAATGAGTAAGTCAACAATGCATAACTAGTAGCAAAACATAATCGACTTAGTGGCATTGTTTAAAGCGGTTTTAATCAATTTTTATCAAACACCACACAAAACACACCAAAATCTTCAAGCTTCCATACTGCAGGTTATGCATTGTTCACTTGTTGCTTACTTATTAAAAACGATATGGGTTAAAAAAAATGACATGTAAAAATAGTTAACTTGCAATAATACAAACTACAGTTTACTATGAAATAGGAAAATGTCGCCAAAACTAGCTTCAAATGAACATCTTTAATCTTTAATTTTACTTGCAACAGGTGGCCAACCTGACTGTAGTATACTAAACTTGAACTCTGTTTACAAATAACACGCTGGGAATAATCCCTTTCACGAGCGTACAGAAGTACTTTCAGCGTAACCTCACGCACATTGAATTTAGACATCTAGGTATATATATAATCTCTGCTTCATGTCATTAAACAAAGTTAAAAACCGTATTGGACGAAGATTGGAACCTTGGGGGACTTCCGAGTTTGGTATAAATTTTCCTGAGGTGTTACCATCGTGTCTTACACACAGATACCTGTTTTGCAGATACGATATAAAAAACTGTATATCATCCGGCGACAATCCGTAATTATATAGCTTTTGTAGTAATATATCGTGGTCAACTGAGCCAAATGGTTTTTTAAAGTCGGTGTAAACAATCTTCCTGTTTTTAATTTTCGAACGCTAACGTGGCATCGCGAATAAAAGATACCAAACTAGTAGACACCGATCTTTTAGGGACAAAGCCGTGCTGACAGTTACTAATATAGGGTTCGATAAGATTCCAAAGATTATTGTATAGAATGTGTTTGAATACTTTGGCAACCGCAGATAATATTGAAATAGGTCTATAGTTCTCAACCAAAGATCTGTCACCTGATTTAAATACTGGGTTAATTTTACCTCTTTCCATTGGTTCGGGAAAACTTGAGTTTTAATGGAGAGATTGAATATGTAAAATAGTGGAGTTTCAAGATATGTTGCACATACATGCCTTGATTATATAAGGAGGAATGCCATCTATCCCAGCAGACCGTTTTGGTTTGAGTTTCTTAATGGCTAAGTAAAATTCTTCGTGTGTAACTAAATTTAACTTAAGCACATTCTGAGTACGAACTTCATTATTGTAATCGATTGCGTATGCAGCAGGTGTTGGATTATAAACAGATTCGAAATACAATACAAAATTTTCAGTTTTGACAGACTGACGCAAAACCTAACCTGCTAACCTCGAATTTGACATAGACTTAAAGTGCCACCAACATATTATTCCTACATCAAATATTTCAAAGGGAACTTGGTGGAAAAGCATTTAAAAGAACTTATTGCAGGTCTAGTAAACAAATAAGAGAAATTATGTGCCATTGATAGTGTTATTGTAAGTACAATTGTCGATCCAAAAAGAAGCAATTTCAATGTGGTCCTACACTTTGATTGTATTATACACCAAGAAGTGGAAAACTCCACATTTTTCACTTAATATTTTAGCATGTTTGATGCTCATCTTTTACAGATGCAGAAGTCCACTCATATACCATAAAATAAATTGTCGTTATAAATTAAAGAAAATTGCTATTTTTACAACAATACATTTATTAAATGTAGAATAAATTAAAACAATAAATAAATTATATACAATTAGAAAATATATACAAAATAATAAGTGCAAATCAATTATCTATTGATTTCTGAAACCTTGTAGGAAAGAAGCAATATTTCCAGAGGGTGCTCCATAAACTGGCTGCGGTTCAACAAAGGCGCTAGCGACGGACCCCAAAGTGATGGAAGGAAGAGTGACGTTCCAATCAGCGAACAAGTAGAGGGCAAACTCCAGGATCTTCCGGAACACGCTGATGCCCTTCAGGGAGAAGCCGTGCAGGTTCTGAAGTTTTCCGATGATCAGGTTCAAAACTGCCCTAATCAGCTCCCAGTTGTCGTTCAACAGGGCCTGGAAGCGGGCCAAAAGTTCACCCTTCAGCTTGATGAAAGCCTCGACCAGGCGCAGGACCTCCACTTGGGGGGCCAAGATCCCAGCAGTGTTGAGGGAGATGCCAAAAGAGGGCTGGGGTACTGGAGGGGCTCCGTATGTATGTACGGGTGCGTGGGGTCCGCCATAAGGGAGGCTGTCCAGGTCGTCCAAACCCCCCGAGCCGATAAATCCGGGTGCCAGAGCTGAGAAGGATTTAATGATCTTGGATTCTGAAGTGTTCTGATCTTCCTCGTCCTCTTCTTCGCTCGAGATGGGGGGCTGGCTCGCCATTGCAAGGGCAAAAGTCCAGAGTGTCTGCAACAAATTTTATTATAAAGCAGTCCCGTTAAATAACTACACATAATGGACATTTTAGCTCAAGCATAATTACGTTTTCAATAAAGCAAATAATCTTACAGTGCCTGCTGCTCACACATATCAACTAGTTGATGATATTTGCAATTAGTATTTGATTTACACATATCTGTTGCTTTTTCAATTTCTTGAAAAATATGTAATACGAATCAATAGCCAGATATGCAAATGCACTAACACTTCTCAACAACGTACAAAATTAAATGAGGTTATTGCCAAACCAAAATAGATAGTATTACTAGAACTCGGGCGATAATTAATATAGCACACACTTATATTGATACTTTGTGCAATTCTAATAAACACATATTGAAGTAAGGTATATGAGACCTGCATTTTCAGTGTATCTAAAAAAAATTATGTACATACTTTTTAACCTAAAATATTAATATAAATTTGATTTTAAACTGATACCTCTAAATAAAAAATTTAAAGACATCGATTGGATTACTTTTTTTTTGGGTTGGCGAAAACTTAGCATACTGCTTCACCAAACAATAATTATACTGTAATGGACCAATTTTGAAGTTATTATAATATTAATAAAACAGGAATTGTGCTTGTAATTAAATAAAGCAATTGTGCCTGTAAATCGAAAAAGGTGATTTGCTGAATTAAATTTACAAATTACTGTGATTACGTATAAGGTATTCAACAATTATTAATTTAATAATTTAAATGTCTTGGTAGAAGGCCCTAGAAGAAGTACATATGCTCACTTTAACATACTTTGTTGCTAATTTAGTTATGGAAGTAAAATGTCGCTATCATAACAACTGATAATCATTCTGGCAAATTTCCTCAATTTGACCATTTATTAAGTTGAACATGTGAAGCCTGAACTATAAATAATTGAAAATAATAAGATGCAAATATCAGTAGGAATTACAGCTTTTTTATACTCATGCCGTAAGATCTGTGCAAAATCACGACTTTTCAATTTATTGAAAGCTGAAGGTCGCCAATTTGTTTACATTTACTTGGCAGTTATATTACGTAAAAATATTATTATTTTTTCTGACTACTACTGGTAATGTGAATGAATCCGTAAAAACTAAATTTCTAAGCCCAAGTGTGCTGAGCAAATAGCCAATAGAGTTAAAGTTTAAAAATCTCCACTTACCACATATATTACGACGTATTTCAGCTGCATGTTGTATGTATGTATGTATTTACTTCAGCACCAAATTAAAGAGCAATAGAAGCAAGAGAACTCAACGAACGTTTGTATGGATATGGCTAACTAACTTACAAGTTGCCCTTAAATAGGAACAATTGCTAATAGCCCTTCTGCATACTTACATTTAGAAATTTAGTTGAGCCATTAAGATAAGCAAATACCAAAGGTATTGAAAATTGCAAACGCATTGCTAATTTCGGTTGTCATCTGCGGTGATTAAGAACAGCTTTAGCTTTCTAAGCATTTCTGACTTAATGCAAATCCGAAATATTTAAACTCGAATCTTGAATGGCCTTTTTCCCCATGCAGATTTCTATTATTTACTTTAATTTGCAAATGTTTTAATAATAATTTGATATTTCAACAAATGTATTTTACGTGTCCAACTTAGCTTTGAGCGGTCCAAATTTAAAATGTTATTTTTTCTAAGTTAAAAATAATTACTATATTTGCTAAAGAATAATCTTACTTAGAATGCATTGCAGCTTTCACATTTATTTGTCTATTTTATATATGCAATTAGCTGAAACTATTTCTAAATGTAAGATACAGAACATAACCTATAATGATGGATAATAATAAAAATAGGACCTATTACCTAAAATAAATTTTACAAACATATATTACATAATTCACTGAAGCATCTGCACATTTTATATGACAAAAGAAAATTATGATCTACTGTCTAAAGTTAAAGATTAAACTAAGTATTTCGCTAGATTACACCACGCTGTAAAAAAGTTGTAACTATCAACTACATCAATAAAAAATAGAATGTAGTAGTAGCGTTATTTGGCTTCTTAAAAATATTGTGTACCTATTAAAAAAATCACCTTACATTTCCACTTATTAACACTCTAACATATTAAGTAACTTTTGGAAGATAATATATGTTACTGGATTAGTCAAAACTATATGCCATCACTAAATGAGAGTTACTACAAGGACAAAAAAAATAACGTCTCAAATTAAAAATGATATAATTAAAAAAATTAAAATGTCTGAACAAAAGCTATATAAACATTTAAATTTCTAAATAAATAGAAAATACAACGAATTTGTTTTGTTTAGTTCATAGACATTACAATTTTTTACAGTACATTTCAGTAATCACTAAACTTATTGTTATTTTTAGATAGTTTCCCATGTTACACAAATATATGTTAATAGAGTAAGAAACAGAATTTACAATTTTTAGATTGCCCATCTTTTCTTTCAGAACTTGTGTGTTTTTCCATGTTAATTTTATTCAATACCAAACTGGTAAGTTTTAAGGACACAAACTAGTTTTCAAGGTATTTTATTATTATTTACTTTATTTAAACATTCACTTCGGGTGAATCTTGACTCAACTTCTCTATTCTCAGAAATTAAATTTTCGTAACATTTAAATTTCTCAATTCTTTTTATTTATAAAAATAATTTTTAAAATAACAGCTATCTTTTCTATTTCTGAAAAGAGTAAAGTCATCTGCCACATTACATTTTATAAAGCAGTGCTTATATATCTGAACTTAAAACGATGACTTACTTTGAGCATTTTATACAAAATATATATTACTGAATCAAATAATAATTGCCATGCACATGCTTCGCTGCAATTTGTATTGCATAGCTTATTTTCATTTCTTAACTATTTTCTTTAGGTGATTTAATTGCATAAATTTATGCTTTTGAGAATTTTGGTTCTCTGAACAATATTAATATAGGAATGTTTCGCGAAGGAGATAAAATTAATATTTTTTATGTGATGAAATACTAAAAACATGGTGAATAATATAACGCCACAAAGAAAATTTAAAAATTAATTATATCAAATATACAAGCAAAATTTATTACACTTTTAATTATATTTTTTAGACGAATAAAAACGGATTTAAAAATATTTTTGACGATCGTTTAATGTAAGAATAGAAATATATACTCAAACTCACTCCATACATTTTTCAATACTAAATTATTTCTTTAACATATATTCTAGGGAAATTCTGTACTTAAAACCTCCGGACAAAAAATCTCCAGACTAAAACTCCCCGGATAAGAAAGCTCCAGACTACAAATACCGGAAAAATAACTAACAATGTGAAATTGTCATTATTACTATTCTATACAGGATTAAGGGTTACAAGTCTATACTAACTAATTAACTTAGAATTAAGAGATAATTGTGCTACACAGCTAAGAGCTAATTTTCTATTGTAGTTTTTGTTATTAGTCATAATAATAATAAATGTTCAAAAAGGAGCCATGTAATTATCGCTTTCTAAAGATTGCCATGCAATGTTACATTAGTACTGAATGATAATTACACGGTTCCCGTTTTCTGGAAGTCTTGAAGGTCAGGGACTTTTAGAACTCTCCAATTTTTTAGAAATATTAGTAAGATCGAATGTTATCTGAGAATTTTCACAATGTATTCAAAATAATACGCAGTTATTCTACGCTTCCTTAATTGTGATAAGTATACCTGAATATTTAATAATTTAGAAAAAGGGTTTGGGTTTTTATTTTGAAAATTAAGTCAGAGGAAACTAATGACATTAATGAGGGAATCAGGGAAAAGTAAGGGAAATCTAAATGCCATTTTTAGTGAAACCCCTGAATAACTTGTTAGTAATACGTATAACATATGGTCGGGGTTTCAGTCCAGGGCTTTTTTACCCGAAGGATTTTGGTACGGGTTTTTTATCCGAGAGATTTATGACCGTGGTTTTTTGTCCAGGAGTTTTGTCGTCCGACTACACTACTCTGTGATGAACAGGATTGTCAGTAATAATAGCTAATTAAATATCAAGTCGTAAACTGAAAGTATATTTCACACTAGACGTGAAGTGTGTGAAAAACACTAATTTTGCAACGTTTGCATACAAGTTTTCTGTAATTTTGAGTCACATAAATTTTTATGGTAAATAAATTTACTTAAATCTACAAAGTTGTTCTAAATTTTCATATTAACACTAGTGTCAATCTGAAATCCCATATAGCAACTAGTGTCAATATGAAATTTCGTATTGCAGCTAGTGCGAATATATCATTTTGACGTTGAAAACGACAACAGTGTCATTATATTAGGTCAAAATGACAAAAATAAAATTGGCAGACTCTATTAAAATCTGGTATTTTTTTTTAAACTAAACAACTTTATTTTATTACACTTTTTTGTTTCAAATTAAGTTTCCTTGATTGCTCCAAACCTGTTGTGCTTAAAATTATTAAATTTTGTTTTAATTACAGTGCTTCAAATTATTAAATTTTGTTTTAATTACAATCTACATTTGGTATCTCTAAAACTCTTTTGTGGCGTTTGAATATTCATACTGTTTTTTTGTATGTCGTGATGCTGCGAACTGGAAAATATTAGAGCACGAACGTTTCGCAATGTTTTCAAGAACTAACTAATTAAATTAATGTCACAGTTGTGACAGACGCACCTTTCTAACAACAACAAAGTTAAGAAATTAATTAATTAATTAATCTTTCTCGCTTAGTTTCTGATTAAATGATCGGCTTCAACTCTAAGAACGTTGACGTTGTAAATCGCTATGCCTAGTTAGTTTTGAGTGCCATCTTCCAACGAAGCTTTCTGAAACAGGTTAAGTGTTATGGTTTTGAATATGATTAGCTATTAATTATTATTATGTAGTCTACAGATGGTTTAAATTGCCACAATTTTATTATTGAAATAGTTCTAGACCATTCATCTCCAGAGTTTTGGAGTCCAACACAGACCGTGGAGTCGAGTGGTCGAGTTTTCATACTTCTTACAAATAGTATACATTGAAATGGCAGATAGATGTAGTGCGTGTGATCAAATTCTGACTAATAATCGTGTTGCTGCTAAAGTGAAATGTGCGAAATGCAAATCAATATTTCATGGGGCTAAATGTACAGATTTAACACGTGAGCAGCTCGATGAAGTTATCAATAACAGCACGGAATGGTGCTGCAATGATTGCCAAGGTTCGCAAGAATATGCCAATACGTTACCTAGCCTAAATGTAGAATCCTTGGGATCATCTGCAGCAGGACGTATGTTATCGCAAATAATCCAACAACTCCAGGTGTTACCTACTTTAAACCAAAATATTAATGAACTCAAGCAAGCAGTAAACAACATTGATGCAAGATTAGATCAACTGCAAAACCAAATAACAGATTTACGAGCCGATGTTGATTGTAGCAACAACAGGATAAACAAATTAGAAGATACTTTAGATGTGAAAAATCAGGAATTAAAACTACTGAAAAAACAGCTGAATAGCATGGATCAATACTCTCGTAATAAAAACATCGAGATATTTGGGCTTGTTGAAACCCCGAATGAAAATTTATCATCGACCTTAGTTACTATTGCTGAAAAACTAAATATACCAAATTTTGAAATTCAAGACATTGAAGCCGTTCACAGAATTCCGACAAGAAACGTAAATAATAAACCCCGATCAATTGTGATGCAGTTTGCCCGAAGAATCATTCGGAACCGCTTCATCGAGAACAGCAAGAAAGTCAAGCTGACCAACAATAACATCGTGTCAAACAGTGGAAGCGGTGCTGTTTACATAAATGAGCATCTTACACCTATGAATAAGAATCTACTGTGGAAGGCCAAATAAGCTAAACGAGAACTGGGGTACAAACATCTATGGATTTCTAAAGGTGTCATACAATTAAAGAAGAGTGATTCCTCCCCAATCATAAAAGTTTTTTCTGAGGACGATCTGCCTAGGAATTGAAATGTAGTCAATTCAAGTGTAAATATTGCTGATTCCAAACGCTCGTTTCAGGTTTATTATCAAAATGTGCGTGGCTTGAACACAAAAACTGAAGAATTTTCACTTAATACTCTAGAATGTGAATATGACGCTGTCGTTATTACAGAGACGTGGTTGCAGGATAATGTGGTAAACGGTGAGCTATTTCATGACAATTTTTTAGTTTTTAGAAAAGACCGAGATTTAGTTAAAACGGGAAAATCGAGAGGTGGAGGTATTCTGGTGGCAGTTAAAGCAGATTACGTTGTGGAAGAGATACCTATTGACATTAATTATTGTGAAGCGCTTTGCATAAAAATTCATTTACAAAATAACACTTGTTTACATATCGTTGCTGTATACATCACAGATGCTACTGTTAGCAATTATGAATTTCTGTATGAATATCTTGGACAGCTCCCGTTTGTATTTGATAAAAACTGTTTTATAATTGGGGATTTCAACTGTTGGGACTACTATAAATATCATTTTGATAATAATATACTAAATCTCTCTGCTCCAACAAAAGGCCTCATTAATCTAGCAAATTTTTAAATTTTAGCCAACCAAATTCAATAGTTAATGTAAATGGTCGAATTTTAGACATTATCTTAACCAATGTTAATACTACAATAACAAGAGAGGAAAATAGTTTAGTACCTGAGGACCTTCACCACCCACCTTTAATGTGTGATATCTGTATAGCACCGGATAGGGTTAAGAAATGTACTTTAAATAGGGAAATGGTATATAATTATAAGAAAGGCAATTTTTTGTTACTGTATCACTTAATGAGAGATGCAGATTGGAGCGTTATTGATAGCATTAAAAATGTTAATGATGCAACTGAAAAATTTTATGAGATTCTTTATTCAATTCTAGATTGCTGTGTTCCAAAATCTCTTAAACGTCAATCAAAATATCCTGTTTGGTTTAATCGAGATATCATTAAAAATTTGAAACGTAAAGAAAAAGCTAGAAGGTTATATAAAACCACGGGATCATCATTTCACTTAAATCAGTACAGACAATTGAGAAAAGAATCTAGAAATCTCATAAAAAAAGCGTACAGCTTATATATATTATCTGTTGAACAAAACATTGCTACCGATCCAAAACAATTCTGGAGTTATATTAATCAGAAATGCAAATTAAATGGCATCCCCATCCCAATGGTTGATGCCCTTGGCAATAAGCTGAAGAATGGCGCAAATATTTCACAAGCATTTGCTGATTCTTTCTATAGCAACTATTTAAATAACGGTGGTAATAACCATGTATATGTAGATAATTTAGATTTTTTTGCCAACGTATCTATTAGTCATATTTCAAACGATGAAATATTGTGCGCCATTCGTCAATTGAAAAACACAAGATCCTGTGGGCCTGACAACATTCCTACTTACGTAGTAAAGGGCTGCGCTGAGTTTTTAATGATTCCACTGGAAAAAATTCTAAAAAAATTCTAAATTCTAAATTTAAGTTTAAAATTGTCAGTATTTCCTACCAAGTGGAAACGTGCTAAAATTGTGCCTGTGTTCAAAAGTGGTTCTAGGTCAGATATACGTAATTATAGACCAATTTCGTTGTTGAGCGCTTTTTCTAAACTTTTTGAGTACATTTTACATAACAATATAAAGCATCAAATCAGTAATTTATTATCTACAGATCAACACGGTTTTATACCCAAACGTTCCACAATTACCAATTTAAGCCTTTTTACACAGTACGTATCGGAAGCACTGGAGAACCGTTGTCAAGTTGATGTAATTTACACCGACTTCTCGAAGGCCTTCGATACTGTGAACCATTTCTTATTGTTAAAAAAGCTAGACAATCTTGGTTTTGCTCAAAATCTGGTTAAATTTTTTAAATCATATCTCTATAATAGAGTTCAGTTTGTATATTGTAATGGCTATTACTCACAGGAGTTTATAGCTTGTTCAGGTGTTCCACAAGGAAGCGTTTTGGGGCCACTATTATTCTTGATCTTTATCAATGATATTGGTAATGTAGTACATACGGCACGCAAGTTGCTATATGCAGACGATTTTAAATTATTTCTAGAAATTAAAACATTTGAGGATTGTAAACATTTGCAGAATGATTTGAATAAAGTTTATGATTGGTCTGTAAAAAATCAGTTACATTTTAATATTAATAAGTGTCAGTGTATGACGTACTCTCGTAAATTAAATTCCTTTTCACATGACTATACTATAAACTCTGTTACTCTGAAACGTGTTGACTCGTGCAAAGATCTCGGGATTCTTTTTGATTCTTCCTTAAAATTTAATGATCATATTGATAACGTAACTAAATCAGCATCTAAGCAACTTGGCTTCTTAATTCGAAACTCATTACAGTTTACCAATGAAGATACGTTACTAATGCTGTTTAATGGTTTGGTTCGGTCAAGAATGGAGTATGGTGCAGTTATTTGGAACCCTGTTTATGTTTGCCATATATTGAAATTAGAAAGAATCCAAAAAAGGTTTCTAAGGTACTGCGATTATAAAGTGAATAAAAACGTAATGCATCGTGATTATACTACCTTACTCCGTTTATTTAATCTTAGTACACTTGATATGAGACGTACTAACCAACTTTTACTGTTTCTATATAACTTAGTAAATTATCACTTAGACGTCCCGGATTTATTATCTAAACTGAATTTTAAAATTCCTGATTCACGCACTAGATCAAATATTAGTTTTTCGTATATGTGTCCTAGAACCACTAGTCACCTGCTTTCCCCAGTGCTGGCTATGTTCAGAGCGTACAATAACTTACCGTCAAATGTAGACATGTTTAATATTAGTTTTCATCAGTTTCGGTCAAGCTTGGTTCAAGAGCGGTTGCTGCTTCCAGCATCTTAATCAGTGTTTTAACCTTATGTAAATTGTATGTTACTGTTTAAGTAATTGGTCACATTATTATTATTTTTCTTTTTGATTCATTCTCGGGCTGCTGTGTTGGAATTGACCCATATGTTTAATTTTGTTTAGTAATTTATTTTAAGAATTCTCATGTAATTGAGTCTCTTGACTTGTTTGAGAATAAAGATATTATTATTATTATTATTATTAAAAATTAACGACGACGACTTAGCTTATGTTACTAGAAATGTAGGACGCAAACAGATTTGTCTTTTAAAACGTTCGTGTTCTAATGTGTTTTATTTTGTAGTTTGGCGAAATATCCAAAAAACATCATGAGTATGTATTTCATGCGACGCATGATAGGAACTTCTTATATTTCTTGAAACATGCAAGTGATATGGTTTTGTACTTTATTACATTTTATGTATTTTTACTTTTCGTTTTATAAATTTCTTGTATTTGTAAAATAAAGAATAAGGCAAAAAGGCTTAGGGAAGTGATATGAATGTTTACTATGTATTGCTGCTATTATTCAAGTTTACTAATTTTATGCAATGCACAACTGCTATACAATATCTAACTAAAACTATGCCGGGCATGAACAACTTTAACATTATTGTTTTGTTACAAAGTCCATGATTAGTAATATTTACAAGTGCTATACTATTTACAGAGACTGGATACAGTAGGCGTTAACTAATGTGACCTAATAAAAGCAAAACAGTATTGTAGATTCTAACACTCGTATCACTGTATAACTGTTGTAAAAATTATGACATCTATTACTTTAAAAAGACTTTCTTACTTTTTCATTGTCATTGTTGCTGGGGATAGCAATAAACACAATTGAAACCATTTTCTTTCATCTGAGATGTTTTTCAATTTTACATATTTTACTTAGTTTAAAACCATAATGTTAAAGCAATACTTAATTTATTTTTAATGAATCAGAATTAACGTTATTGTCTACCTTAAAGCCATTTTGTAGCATATGGTTGGTTTTTCTATGGGACTTCTTTCAGGGACGTTTTTTCCGCGGATTTTTTTACTGTGAGCATTTTTATGGGTAATTTTTCCGGGGGGATTTTTTCTGAAGACGTTTTTTTCTAATACATTATTTATACAGCAACAATATCTGTGGCAACTTTTTATTCGAAATGTATACGCATCAATGTATTTTGCTATTCTTTAAAAGTAAATATTTTTACATTTAAAAGTCTCTTAATGTACTCCCACTTTAAAAAAGTATATTGCTATTGATACCGGTTGTCAGTTTCTTTTTGCTACTAATAAAAGTTTCATAGTAATTGTTTAGACGCATTAAAAGTTAAATGGGTTTGAACATATATTAAAGCATATGCATCACTGTTTTTCTTCGGGTTTAATACCGAAAACAGTTGTGATAACCAACAACCACACCTGTTGTTTGTTTAATATTCAATTCATACGTTTAATCACAAAATAGAATTCGTAACATCCATTGACCAAGAAATATAGTTTCTCCATTATTCTGAGAATAATTGAAATATTAGTCTAAATTTATATACGACACAGAAGAGAGGTCACTATCATTTGCTTAATGGCGCAATTATTAACATTCCACGTCTCTGCCAAGAACGTATTAACATTCTCCTTAGAATTATAGTTTCTCTTTTGATGTCCACAATATTGTGTCTCTCTGTTTTTAAAACTAAATTTTAAAATAGAATATAATAAAGTAATAAAGTTTTTATTTTGCCGCACTCACAACATGCTTAGCTACACCATGTTTTGTAAAAATTCAGAAAACAACGTCAGACACATTTACATTGTCAGGCCAGGTTCTATTTAGACATTTATATCAACTCAAAATTGTTTTCAAATTTTGTATTTACGAAATGTCACTATTATTTCTATGTATTAAGTTTAAGTATAAAGTATGTATACATAAAATGTTCTACATTTTTTATTTGAATTATTTTCGCAAACAAGGGAGATGAAATGTTTAGATTTTTAAATAGTCGATTATTCATTCTTTTAAAATGGCGTTTTGTCACTTTTTACTATTTAAAAAAACCCCTACTTTCCATTTTCCTAAAAGGCTGACTCATTTAGCCAAATTGCTATTTATTAGAGCCCTCAACAGAACTATGAATATGTCTTTTAGACTGAAAGAAAGACTTCCTCATTTTTCAGTAAATTAGCTAACTCTTATGTACAAGTTTTTATAAAATATGTTAACATTTTATTTTTTTATGTGGGTGTTGCTTCATAATACATGAGTTTGTTTCAAGTAATTTTGTAAATTTTGATTTTTTAACTCGACATAAAATTTTCTAAATAAAATAAATATACGCCCCAGTTAATTACAACAAAAGGAAATTAAGAATTTTTATATAAATCGAAGAATGCTTAAAATGTATCTGCATGATACGTTTTAATTCAGATATTAATGACAATTCTGCCTTCTATGAATGAACAAGCCAAATACTTGATATATTATACGATTTCATTTTCTAGAATTTATATAATTCCTAACTCGAATTTATAACAAAATTATTTGGCTACTCTGTTAGAACAAGAAGAATAATAATCTTTAGTTGGATGGTTCCGCTATTCCATACGGGAAATGCGCAATTACAAATAGTTAAAAATATAAAAAATCAGATTCATGTTAATGTTCAAGAGAAATATACACATGTTGTGTGAAATGCATGAAATAAAACCAAATTATGTATATTAAATACAGTGCATCATGCTAACAGTTCAAAGAAATGTAATTAAACACAAAAATCAGTTTAAATCTGAAAGATATGTAGGTCTTATAAAATTTTATATACCGGGTGTCCATTCTCAAAGTCGAACATAGGCAATTAACATTAGTGCATTCACTCGTTCTCCATTGAAATAATTCATTTTTCTGTAGATAATTGTAACAGACGTTGGCAGAAAATACCTGATTTACGTCAACTAATTACCAATTTTTTTGACAAATGCTATCGAACTTGAAACGCAAGGCATGGCATATTTAAAAATTCCCAAGTTTTAAATTAGTATTTTAAAATAAAAATCGCATCTTG
Source organism: Agriotes lineatus (assembly GCA_940337035.1). NCBI lineage: Eukaryota > Metazoa > Arthropoda > Insecta > Coleoptera > Elateridae > Agriotes > Agriotes lineatus. The sequence goes on along the minus strand of CALNHX010008476.1, from coordinate 32,427 downwards.
AATATTATTAGTTGTATCATTTGATGCGTAATAATTTTATCTTTCCATTGATACCATTACATTCCCTGTAAATTGAATTGGCGAGCAGGAATCGGCAAAAACGTTCAATACAATGTTAATCGCCTATGTTCGACTTTGAGAACGGACACCCGGTATATCATTTAGTCAAAGATGGAGTATGGTTTGTTATATAAAAATTATAATCACAACTGTTGGGTGACGAGCAGCAAGTTTCGAAGAGTCTTAGAACAAACTTAACTGGGCCAAAAGTAACTATTTATTAAATTAATAGCTAGTTGCGCAACAAGTGCTGAAAGTGGCCGTTTATGCACGAGACATGAAAATTATGAAACGAAACAGATGGCTCGGTTTCAAAACATGTCGAGTGCAATAACACTTTTAGCACGAGTTTGCACACAATATTTTTCTAGGGCCTTAAATTTACTGTAATTAATCCATAAATGTCCATTTAATAAAGGTTTGCATTTATGACAGTTATAATTTGTGTCATAATAAAGATATGGCGGCCTTAACGCGCACGTGAAAGTTTCTGGAGCCAGCAGCTGTCAAAGTCAGTTATCAAAGGTAATTATAAATGTACAGGGTGAGCGAAACTCGTCGTCTCAGCTCTATTATACGAAGAGGAAAAATGATAGACAAAATCTGAAAAGAGGTTCGTAAATGAGATTGAGTAAGGTCCATTTTAAGCCAAATTTTCATATTTTTCCATATTTCCAAATTTGTTTTTCCCGGAAATATACCTATATTTTGGAATATTTAAAAACAGCTCATTTTTCTGAACACATTTTGTGAAGGAAAAAATTGGCTATCTTCTTCCGTTAGAAAATTATAAGCAAATTTGTAAAAAAAAGTTTTATCAAAAAATCGCAATTTTCACTAGTTAAACAAGTAGCCTTTGGAAACAAATAGCAAAGTCGCATCTGTCAATTGGAATAACACGTTCGGGGTATCTCAGGGCGTATAACTGAACTGCTCTTCTAGAGTTCTTTTGATATTCCCTATAAACTAATAACATGTCGAATTTTTCGTTGTGCGTGAACATTTTTCAAAGTCAAATGACAACAAAACAATATTTGTCAACCATTAGTCTAACTAACCAAGAAGTAACCAGAATAACTTTACAACCCTACTTCCAGTTCGAAATTGTAAATTCCACACCAGCTGTTTACTTTTAGTACATGGGCTAAAAGTAAACAGCTGATTTCACTTTTAACACGCTAAATTATAAAACGTCACTTTCAGTGAAAAAAGATAGCGCTAAAAGGCCTACTTTTAGTAGTGTTCTACTAAGTTCGTTAAAAACAAAAAATTATATTAAGTTTGTATCGCATGAGTTCACATTAAAGGAAAGCTTATATCCATTATTGTTATTGGTTCATCCCAATTTATTTATTTATATGTTTATTAATGCGCCAAAATTAGCGTAGATTTTAACAATTACATATTTTTTTATAATACAGGACATATATTCACTTAGTAGATTTTCTAATAACCAGTGTTCTCAAAATTATAGATTGTTAACATTGCCCGAAGAGTTTCTATTCTTAGAATAATTAAAACTAAGCAAGTGTATGTATACAGAAGGTATTTCCCATAAGCATCGGCAGAAATGAGTATTAGCATTCCAATGATTTCATACCTAACCATTTCTGAATATTTCCCCTAAGTTTAGTTGGTACTATTTATATCAGAACAAATTGATGTTTGTGTTTTAATGTGTTTACAGCGTTGTATAACCTTTCTTTTAGTGAAAAGAGCATACAAGTTTTTAACTTATGTTTTACACACAGTATGTTTATTCTGAAGAAATGTCGAGAAAAATGCTAGATGTTTTTTTTTCTGAAAACGCAGTCCTTATTCATACTTTTTGTACAGGTAGAAAATGGAAACTCATACCATGCCGGGTTTTCTTTGTACTTTTCCGTACATGTGTTGAAAACAATAAACTTTACAAATTTTTCATATAAAAGCATAGATAATTTTACTCTATAGTAGATTTTGCAATTCAAATAAACTTATTTTAAACAGAATCGCAATTAACATTTACAATTTCGAGAATTGTAACTATTAATCCTATAAGTACATGAAAGAAAACTTCTGTAAGAATATTTTTAGGCGCCCGTCTTGAAAATCATGCATTACTGTACAATTTTTAGGCTAGAAAGTACTAGTTTACAGGACGATTTCGGCGAATTCTTTACAGGAGTATTTTGAAAAAATTACGTTTTTATTGGTTTTGCCTATGGTTACGAAGGACATTATCTACAAATATCTCTATATTTCTACAGAGGTATAATGCTAGGTTGTTATTGTAATCATTCAATATTTAGGAAAAATTAAGAAGAAACACGGGTTCCTAAAAATGCACGTAATCATCCGGAAATAAATAAGCCAAGTCTAAAAGTTCTCTTTCCTACGAGTTACGTACATACTTTTTGTTTCTAATGCCTTGGAAGCGTTTTTTCCTATTAAAAAATGAGGTCGGGAAAAGTCGACGGAGGTCGCGATCAAACCAAATATTGCAATGTGTATTTTGATTTCGACCACTACAGACATGGCGTTAGTTTTTCTTGCTATGGTTATTAGTGCCGAAAAGTAAAAGACACTAAGTACGAAAAAGTGGATGCAAAATAGATGTTTACATTAGCCCAGTAGCTAAGCACTTATGGCCGAGCTAGTACATCACGGTCGAGCCCGCCTGGACGATACACGTGAACTAGCGAGGCCATAAACGCGAATGCGCAAGAAGCATTTTGATTTTATTGTAGAGTTATCCCAAACTATTTGCTTTCAAAATGTTGTGATTCATGTTATACGTTTGGCAGTACTGAAGTGTATTGTTGGTGGCACTGTCTATATCAAATTCTAGGTTAGGTTAGTTTTCCCTCAGTTTGTGTCAGACTGACGCAAAAACTAACCTGCTAACCTCGACAGTTCCACCAACAGTACACTTCAGTACTGCCAAACGTATAACACGAATCACAGGCGTCGTCAAGTGCTATCGGGCTAGGCCATAAATAGTTATTTATGTCTAGGCCGAAAACTTGTCCTTAGCGTTTGCTACCAAATATCTAAATAGTCGTGATTACCAAATTATAGACAAAACCGATTCATTTACATAATATGATCTAACATCTCGTTTTGTGATATCAACTTTTAATCAAAAGCGATTTTGGCATCATAGGGACATCTGTAGATTTAGAATCTAAACTCAAATCTTTAAAAGTTTGAAACTTCATTTTTCATCGTATAACATATCAAAAGTAGCCATACGATCATGAAGTAGAGCAGAACTATGCTTCTCATTGCCGATGGCATGATGAATTTACGTAGTAGTACAAATAATGGAGTTATGAGTAAAACACTAGCTTTAAGGTGACTGTTTAGTAACTTCATATTTCGTTTCTACCTGGTCCAGAATTTTCAAAACCGCCTAAAGGTAGACAACAAGCAATACCAAGTAATTTTTAAATGAAATCGTTTACACGTCATAACCTTGCTATGTTATTGATACTATGTAGAGGAAACAAAATATGAATGGAGGCAAAGGATTACGATATAGGTGGTTCGTTGAGCGCTTATCGGAAAGCCCAAAGCTCTATTTAAATTGTTTTAAAATGACGGTCTGCAATGACTAACAGACTGCAGATTGGTGATTTATAAAATCTTAACGGAGTTATATCAGTTATTATTCGCGCTGAGCTTTCCTTGTATTTGTACCTAGTGAAAATAAGTGAAATGGGAGTGCTAAAATATGGGTTCAAAGCCGAAAACATCTTTGTTCAAAAAAGTAGAAAAAAGAAGGGATTGCTTGCTGTTTAAAGATTATAATTTGTATTTTTTACATTAGTACGGCAATTAAAAGAGATGTAAAACATTAGCGTTAATTATCAGCAAACTATATACAGGGTGTTCCAGGAATATCACGAAATCTTCCTATATAAATACTACAAGTTGTCCACCTAGTGTGGAGTACAATCTAGGACAAAAAACCCATGGACAAAAAACCCCGGACATACGACCTCCGGACAAAAAATCCCCGGACTAAAAACCCCCCGGATAAAAAACCCCCGGACTAAAAACCCCCATCATAAAGAAAACACCCTCAAATCATGTGGGGTCCGTGGGAGATTATTATTTTTATTAATAATGAGTTATTAATTATATCATAATTATAATTACCGCTGATGCAAGAATGCAGATCAAAATAACACATGTAAAAAGTATTGAATTTGTTTAATACATAATATATTAGCAGGTATCTTTGTATTATAGCTTTTGTTATCAGTGGTAATCATAGTTGTCCAATAAGAAGGCAAGTGATTATTATTTCCTAAAAATTGCAAATGGATTCTTGCATGATGATAATTATTAATAATTGGAAATTGGAGACAGACTAAACTAAATTGGCTTTTTCTGAAGAATAAAAGACCGACATATCAAATTTTGCAAACCCGCCTGAAACAAGTATTCCAGGAGCCAAGATTATACAGGGTGTATTCAAACGTGCGAAGAATGTCAAAAATTGAACCAAAAATTATAATTATCATTTGGTCTTGGACGAATAGTTTTTGAAATATTAGTGTTGAAAAGTTGTTAAATTAGGCAACGTTGTGCATTTCGACAGCAACGGATTATGCATTCACAAGGCGAACGTGATTTAGAAAAGTTCTTAATTGCCGTAAATAATATCATTAGGCTGTGAATTATCTGTATGTGTATTATATTAAATAAATGCCCCACTTTACATGTCTCATTTTTTATGCATTTTTGTTATCAGTAATAAATGATAATTATAATTAATAACTTATTTCAATAATAATAATAATATATATTACCACTACTGTCAATACGAAATCTCATTTTGCAACTGCTGCGAATATATGCATAATTTTGACGTTGAAAACCACAACAAAATGCCATTATATTAGACCAAAATTAAAGAAACTATTAACTGACACTAATAACTTGATAAGTATAGACAAACGTATATAAGGCAGCGAGTTCAACTTCCAGAATTTGCTTTAGGTAAAGCAGATGTACCCGAACAAAAATTGCAAATAAATAAGTTTATCCGCAAACGTCATAAAAGTGACAACTTATGTGTCTTTATTGACAAGCTAAAAGTGTCACTTTATCTGATTAAGCAGTTAAAATAGCAACTTTTGCGTACTTTATGTGCCTAATCACATAAAATTGTTGCTCTTTTTCTTTCTTTCTGTTTGTTCGCTATCTCCTCCGAAGATACTGGGCCGATTAAATTGTATAATGGCTTAAAATTATGCTAATTTTTAGACTTAGATCGTAGGCCGGTTTTTATTTTCAAAAAGAGTACAAAAAAGTTTAAATTTAATTCAATCCTTTAAGCAGTGGAGTGGAGCATCTGTCACCGTGGGTTATGGTGTGACAGCTGTTGTGGCCGTGTGCTATTAGCTCGGGTGATTCAGTATGTTCATATATCATTATAGTAGCACGTTATTTAAACAACCAAGGTTAGCGCAGGGGTAGAGTTCTCGCCTGTCACGCGGGTGGCCCGGGTTCGATTCCCGGCCGATGCATCCTTTTATTTAAATTTATATTGATGAAATTTATCTGAATACGTTTGCGGATAAAATAGTATATGTTATTCGGAGTAAACGTGACTTTATATGGCTTAGTTGAATTATTTGCCTCCCTAACGTTCGGCTAAATAAACTTCAACTTCGCCACATAAAGTATCACTTTTACTCCTATTACCATAATCTACTATTATCTTATAACTTGAATTTTTATTTCAAAATAACGTATGGGCTTTCTACCGTACAAACTCTACATACAGGGTGATCGGAATTCGCAAATTGCCTCATTTCTTAATTAAGTGTGGGTTGCTTTCAAAACCAAACTTTAATGACTTTTTCGTCAATATTTTTCCTTTGCGATCTACTTTACGTTTCTTCATCAATTTCTTGAACCTTACTTATCGTCTAAACTTATTATGTACCTAGTATTTACGTAAAAACAATATATTTTAATGTTGCTGTTTTACGAGAGGATACTGTAGTTCCAGAATCGATGTAACCGATTCTTTCAGATTCCACTGAAAAAAACATGTGCGTTGCTTCAGTGGCAAATGTATCTAACTTTGTTCAGGATAAAAGTTACAACATATTAGCAGAAAATCCTGAAAATGACTAAGAAGACTTCCACAGCAGCAAATTACGTAGAATTCGAAATGGAGGCAGATAGTACAGAAGACATGAAGAGTATCGATTCTGTCAGATAAAAAAATTATCCACGAAACAATGACGGCAAAATATCCGAGGACGATCCGTTTGACTGAGACATCAAACTAGAAATGGAGGTGAACAATGCAACAAATATGAGTAGCGCAAATTTTATTAGTATAAACTATTTTCTAAGAGCTTTACAGGCTCTAAAACAAGAAGGATTTCAGTGTTCATTTAACGACTTAAGTGTAGGATGTGCAATAAGTTAGACATTGTTTGTACTGAAAATGAATTAGAAAATGCCAGTTAAACATCTGTTAAAAAGTTAATGTTATTTTGTCGATTGGTCATCGCTGGGAATTTCGATTGAAATTATTCAAAGGGACACACAATTTCGGGAAACTATAAGATATTGCCAAAATCAAAAGAATTTTATATGTTTGCGTTGCTGTTAGAATTGGTAGATTCCAGAAGAAAAAGAAATATGCCAATTACTTAACTTGGTTTTTAGAATCTATGTTTAGAACGGGTTTAGTAATTAATGTTAACTTAATTTGTTTAGTGTTCATTCTTATGTAAGTGGAATTACTGTTAGTTTTTAAATATTTATAATTGAAATTTGATTCCAATTTTTACTGTTAGTGTATTTTATTTGTAAATAAATCATTAAAATGTTGTTACTGCACTATCTTTAGTACCTATCGGATGACCACTTAATTCTCCATAAGGGTGTAATGTTTGATCAAATGACTATGAAGACAGGACCTGAATATATTTAAATATGTTTATCTACTCCTACTGCACAATGGCCATGAATTATGATTAATAATTCACGGTTTGCAGCCAATCATAAAATTCTATTTTCATTATTCAATAGTTTGCAAATTGCAACCAATCAGAAAATTCTATTTTCATTATTCAATAGGTTGTAGCCAATCACAAAATTCATTCTTATTATTAAATGACTTTTGAAGTTAACAGCTGTCACAAATGTCAAATATGAACACAAGGCTCCTATTGCATAGGAGTAGATAAAATATCGTATTATATTCGCGATTATGGCCATTATTCACTCAGATGACTTGCGCCACGCGCCTTCGGCTTGTGGCGCAAATGTCATCTTCGTGAATAATGGCTGTCATAATCGCTCATATAATAATATACTATTAAGTGAAATAATCGGCTCTGCTTATGAAAAGTAATATTACAATTATAAACTCCATGTACAAACAGTGTCTACGGGTTGTAATAGTATAATTTAATTTAAAGTGTACCAATAATTTTAACATAATAAGAATAAATATATATAACTGGTTTTTTATATTTATACGCGGTCGTTAATTATGTTATTATTTTGTTTTAACTTTTTTGAGAATGGAAATGAATAAGCCCAACATCAGGAGGCACAAATATGCCTTCATTCCTTCATATTTATGACAAACTACAGACTTTAAGTATAAAAATGACGACTTTTTAATTAGAAGCTAATTAATGCATACTGAGGAGCTTTGTATGCATCTCCAAAAAAGCAAAGTTGCGCTTTTTAAAAATGTGAATGATCAGTATTTTGGTAATTTAAGACATCCCTGAAATAAAAGGTGAAATAAATACAATTCTCTTGGTTGAATTCAGCACAACTATGTAAAGCTGCGGCTATTACGAACCTTGGAAAACAAAAATATAATATATACCTTTCCAGGTAAAGATCTCTTATCTTGAGTACGGTAATTAACTAGCCCAAGCTAAAGTTTAGGATTAGTTTATTAGTATCAGCTTTCTTTTTCTACTCTTGAACGGTAAAGTAAGTTGCCTAATTTCGATAAATATTTTGAAACCTCCTGTCGTGTATATGCAATTTAATTTACTGTTATCAAGTTTTTTTAAAGAAATGAAAACATTGTTCAATGTGTTCATACACATCAAATAGCAATGTCTTCTTCTTCACGGTAAAAAAAGTGTAAAATTTTACTTAATAGCGCTTTTATTGACTTTTATTGTTCGGTATAGAATGATTAATAATTCCAATTGCTACTTCATTTTTTAAATGTTTCCACCATGGGGAAGTTTTTGCATTGTATTTATTTGTTATAAGCACGTTACCTTTCCTTCATCGCCTATGTTTGAAGCTGTAAAATGATAAATAAAAAAGTCAAATAATTGCAGAAATATACACAATACAGCTTGTGGTAAAGTTTTTAAACAATCCCCTTAAGTAGTAACCTATGTAAAATAGTACATCAACGTGAAAAAAAGTGCGATTGTGTATAATTTATTTGTTTCGTTTGTTGATTTGAATTTTCAATTATTTAATGCTAATATTAGATGTTGCGTTTCTTCATGACTTAGACTATATTTTCGCGATCAATTTCAAATTGTAACTATTGTTTAACTCAAGTACGCACAGTATAGACATTTACTTAGGGTCTGATGTGTCTCGTAAAACTATTCAACAAATGCATTTTCTAATATTGTATTTTTATTAGATCGGGGTCCTAAAATATTTCTGTATAAAATCGAAATTTTTCTATGGCATGTATTAGGTAAACATAAAACATTTTTTCTACGACCACTTGAGTAAATAGCTAAAATCGCACCAACAAACCCACTCGTAAATGCTTCCTTACGCACGCGTGCTGTAAATTAACTTCGCCCACAAACACATTCAACTATTAAATAAAAAAAAATTATATAAGTAGTGAAACAGCCCTTTTTTCGTGGGGCCGTTGTGATTAACGCTCAATCATGAAATTTAAGTGGAATACGGGAGCAATTTATTTTATCATTTGTGATTTTTCAACTGATTTTCTTAACTCTTGCTCATAGTTTCTTTGGTTCTTAAAAATCTTAAGTTGGTGACACTGACTTTATATGTTTGACATTTGACGTTTGTACCATCAACCAATACCACAAAAGGTAATGTTTTGTTGTTTATTATTACTTCTTCTATACCCTAATTCCTTTAATGTTAGTTACAAAATGTCAAGCAACAGTGAGATTGATTGTACTTCGCCAGAAATTACAGCTCAAGCTAAATCAGTTTCAGGTAACCTATTACCTGCACAATATTGGGAGAGATATGCAGCAATTTTTGGCAAATTTATGGACTGGCGTCTTAAAACAAAGTACAGTCATTTTCTGAAAATGTATTAATAGCTTATTTTGACAAACTTTCTAATGAAATGAAGCCATCATCTCCCTGGGCAATTTACTCCATGTTACGAGGCACAATATTAACATCGGAGATTACTCTAAACTACAAGCCTAGCTGGAAAGAAAGTCAGATGGTTTCCAGACAACAAAAGTGCAAATTTTAAGTGCAAATGACATAAAAACTTTCTTACAAAATGCACCAGATGATAAATATTTATTTATGAAGGTATAGTATGAATATTTATGTCCTACCAGTACATTAATTGAAATTAATGACTCTATTTTAAGGTATCTTAGATACAAAATAACGCTCCAGGGCAATTATCTTATATATATTTCTAAAAGTCCTGACTGACTGACTGACTCATCAACGCCCAGCCCAAACCCTTGGACCTAGAAAGCTGAAATTTTGCACAGAGGTTCCCTTTATGATGTATACACGGAATAAGGAAGGATATTTCGAAATTCAACCCCTAAAGGGGTAAAATGGGGGTTCCAATTTTGTATGGAAAAATAATATTAAATAGACATTTCGACTTGAAACTTCGTAGGAGTACTCCTAAAAACAAATAAGCAAACACGTATTTCGTGATTTTCTGAAAATCAACCCCTTAGGGGGTAAAATGGGGTAAGTAAGCCTAAAAATCGATATGGGTGTCGTTATTGAGGTTTATTGGGACGTTGATTGCGAAAATGGCATTTATTTTTAAGTCCAAGACGGTGAACATGACATAAGGGAAGAAACGGGACGGGACGGGACTAGACTGGACGGAACGGGACGGACTGGACGGGACGGGACTGAGCGGGACGGGACTGGACGGGAAGGGAAGGGACGGAACGGGACAGGACGGGACGGGGCAAAGCGGGACGGGGCGGGGCGGGGCGGGACGGACGGGACGGAAAGGGAAGGAAAAAATGGGATGGAAGGGGAGGGGATGGGATGGAAGAGGAGGGGCGGGACGGGACGGGAAGGGACGGGACTGGACGGGAGGGAAAGGGGCGGGACGGGACGGGAAGGGTCGAGACGGGGCGGGGTGGGGCGGAACATTATTTAATACACAAATAACGAACCTCGCGCGAACGAAGTCGCGGGTAAAAGCTAGTTTTCTTCATAAGAACACTAGGGTTATTATGAAAAATTAACAGTATGTGTTTCCATAGATACAACTGTATTATGCACCACTGTCACAATGAAAATTAATGACAGCTCAGCTAATGTCACAAATCTAACTTAGATCAGCTAACTAGATCAATCTTAAATACTATATCATAGTAATTATATGAATTGAATATGAATTAGGTAAGAAAATTGGTAGGACATAAAACCTTGAAGGCACCACGAGCATTATGAGCTAAGAGCCCGCGATTGTTGTACACACCTCGGGCCAAAGCCCTCGGTTAGTACACTAACAATCTTGGGCTCTTATTATACTCATAATGCTCTTGGTACCTTAATAACTATTATATACGTTAACACAAAAATTATCTTTTTTTATTTAAGGTTGTTCTCGTAATCGGTATTAGTGGTGCTTGTAGAAAGCAAGAACTAAGATCTCTGAAATTAGAAAATATTGAAGACTCTGGAAAATCATTGATTATAAGTATTCATAATACAAAAAATAAGACCACACGATCATTTGTTGTGTATGAAACATTTTATGGAATCTGTAAACAATATATAAACGTACGTCCATCAGTTAAGGCACAGAACTTTTACCATTTTTTGGAAATGATCAGAATGGGAAGTGCACAAGACAGTGTGTAGGAATTAACAAATTTGGATCTGTACCATTAAAAATTGCAGAGTGCCTTGGCTTGAGTGATCTGAAGCAATACACTGCACACTGTTTCAGACGATCGTCAGCCACCATCCTTGTGGATGCTGGTGGCGATCGTTATCGTTAAAAGGCATGGTGGCTGGCGATCGTCGACTGTGGCCGAAGGACACGTCGATAATTCCCTATACAACAAAAACGCCAACGCGACAAACATCACATCTGCAATTGAAAACATGAAAATTGACAACCATACCATTATACCAACAACTAGCGTCGTTTCAGAAAACAACAACTGCACAACACGATAATCCTTCACTTATATTTAATAATTTGATGGTAACAATTAACAATAATTATTACGGAAAAAATAATGATGTACATGAAATGTAAATCAATAAAATTTACAAATTTTAGTTAGAAACGTTGTCAGCATCATGGTGGTCGTAGAAAAAGTATACTATATAACTCCAATTGTAAAGCAATTATGCTCGTATGCAACTTTTCCACGCGTACGTAATATGCTTTTTTACAACTCTTGTTATGTAATATACTATTGTATACATAAGTTAACCGAACAGTTTCACTATAGGCAATTGCAAAACAATCATCAAGTTAGAAAGTTTTTCGTCAACATCAAGAAAGTCAAACTTTCAACGCTATTTTAAATCCAGAAAGTTAATCATTACATAACTATAGTACAGTAATATTGTCATGTATTGATTAAATTTCTAGAAACCTAATGTTTTTTAATAGACCTGATCACTAGTTCTTTTAACCATTGCCAAAATGACGTTTTCAAAATCTCAAGGTTATGAATCAGTTTTATGCTTTAGTTTGACTTTAATGGAAATTTCGGGTAAAATTTTATATACCGGGTGACAATGAGATTAGTGCCATGCCTCGATCTCCGTTACTTATGAATGAATTTGGTTGAAATTTGATACGCGAATATTAGACATAATTTCGGATTGAGATATAATAGTAATTTATTATACAAGACGATAAAGTTAAATTTTATCCACGAGTGAATCGTTTAACGTCGAGACGAAGTCGAGACGGTAATGATTCAAGAGTGGATAGAAATAACTTTATCATCGTGTATAATACAATATTTTTTTCTATAGCAAGAACTTTAACAATTTCAAAAGAAAATAAGGACAGTCAATCACATTTCAAAATGTCAGTAGCTAGATTGGGTTGCTACGATAATACGAAGCTGTCATATTTAATTTAAACAAAAGTTAGAAAATTAAATTACTTTATCTATCCTTGATGTTAAAGTGCTACTTTATCTACCCTTGCTGTTAAAGTAAAACTTGACCTTTTGTTTTGAGTTGATAAAAGCGCACTTTAACATGTGCTATAGAAAAAATATATATAATCAAACTATTTTTTTGTTGGAAAAAAATGAATATTGACTGTTGTATGTAATTTGACTTGCAGATTCCGAAAAACATAAAATATACAGGGTGATCGATTTAAAAAATCGAAGTGGGTGTCATTTCCGGTGAAACCGAAGATCGGCCATTTTGACTGTATATATTGACCAATCAGAAATTATGTCTAGTATCTTCATATAAAATTTTATCCAAATGGATTCATAAATAAAGAAGATATAAGCATGGCCCTGGTCTCATTGTCACCCGGTATACCATGTTATGAAAGCGGTTTTACTGGATGCAGGATCTTAAAAGTACTCAGCCTTACAGCCCCGTACAATATGCTCCTTCGCCCAGTAGAAGATAACTTTCATGACTTGATATGTAAATAACTGTTACCTGAAAACGTCTTAAAAGTCAAACTTTCAAGGCTATTTTGATTCTAGAAAGTTAACGATTACACGACTAGTACAGTAATATTTTTACCTGACTGCTATTACCGTAGTAGTTTGTGAAAGTTTTGTGGTTTTAAAAAATAATTCTATTCACAAGAAAAGCAAAATTTTATTTTGTAGTTAACATATATTAACGAGAAATATTAATATTAATGATCAGTCTAGTTACTATCTACAAAAATAAGGCCTTTGCTGGGAAGTGAACAGAAATTTGAAATTCCTTTCTTGGGGGGGGGGGGGGGGGGCAGCAAAGCTTAACTTTAAGTTGTCGACCCAGATTTCCTATGCCCTATTTCCGCAATCTTGATAAAGGAGTGCATTTGATTTTTTTGCGATAAATCGGTTCCCGTTAACACTACCTGAAAATAATGTAGACATTTTTTTTAGAATTTTGAATGCTCCACAATTTATGTTCTATTACTTTTTCGCGTGCGAGCGTCATGCGTGAAAGAGTCGAGATTTTTTTTCGAGCTTCGAGGCTTGTGTCTCGTTTCTCGTTCTATTGAGCGAAAAAGTAGCGATTATCAAACTTGTAGAGTTTGAAAATACCTTCAATTTGACCTATTATAATTTGATATGCGACTAAAATTACGACTTGTAGAGCGGACCAAAGTTGTCAAGTCCGGGCTTAATTTTTATTTCATGTATTGTACTACTACATAAATGGCATAATAAACTTCATTGCATTATGAGAATCGTTATATTTCAAGCACGCAGTACGTAAAGTGTTATTTTTGACGTTTCTGCTATAGAAGATCGGTTTAGAAATAATTATTTTGTAAACGTGCTATTTCGTGAAATTACAATGGGTGATTGTTTCATATGCAAAACACATTTGATCAGGGACGTTTACGTGGCCAAAGTGAGAGCTGTGAAAACTCTTAGCGGCCAGCGTGAAGAGAGGACATGAAGAACATCGGTCTATGTTGGAAACACTGCATAATGTAAATGTGCATAGAGCATGCTACAAGAACTATTGCAATAAAAGACTAGCCTCGTTCGCTTCCCGACGAAGTCAATCTGCAACAGAAGAACCCGAACAACAACCGGAGTGTGAACCTGTATTGATTTTTAAAATAAGTGCTTATTGTGTGCCGAAATAATCCACGTACCATTACTTAAAGTGCCGCTCCATAGACCACAAATAATTCCATGAAAGACCTACGCGGCCGCGACGATGAATGTTCTCGTACAATTCTAGAACGTATCTTTCCCAATAGAGAATTTCAGCGAGTGTCAATTCCCAATTTCGGACTTGATGGTACAAGTGAAAGGACATTTTGTTCCTCACGTCAGAATCGTCAAAAATCTGTTGCTCAAAAAGTACGGAGAATATGTCTTGATCGTCGATCAACACAAGCATGATAGCGTGGTTTGCTTCCGGAATACCGGTTATAAAATATTTTCGGAGAAATGGTACGAAGAGGAAAAAAGGACCCTCGAGATGAAAGACTGCGAGTCCTTCGCGAAGCTGCAGCAATTGTCCGCGAGGACACCAGATCGACCGTTTACGACACGGTACTCCCCATTGAACGAATTTTTGATGTCGAAGCCGTTATACCTGGATCTTTACAAGTTTTTCTTGCCGAAATCATCACGAAAAGTAAACGCGGTTCATTACAACCTTGGAAGAGGAAATGTACATCAATCGCGCACTCAATACTAACAGCTGTACGCCCTCGGTTATTTCTATGGCCACTGCAGATCGGTGTTGGAGCTTTCCTCTATAAAAAATTTGGTTCAAAGAATCTTATCAACATTTTATCGAACATGGGATTTTCAGCATCTTACAAAGAAGTCGCAATGTTTGAAAATTCTGCTATGCATCGAGCTGAATGCAAGATATTGGAAGATTTATTTTCTCAATTCGTTTTTGATAATACTGATTTTAACGTCAACACCATCGACGGACGTGGGACTTTTCACGCAATGGGGGGAATACATTTCGTGTCGCCAAACACCGCTATCCAACGTGGTATTATGCCATTCCGGATATTTTCGAGAATAAATCGGCCTCGCAAGTTGCGTTGATATCGAAGGGCTTCTTAAACTTTCGCGCGGCATATTACCCACTACACCAGATTTCATATGGCTGTACGGTAAATGGCCATGCTGTGCTGGAATTCCGGGATGGAATTGTTTTATGGAGCAAGTAACAATGAACATGCACTGCCAACGCTCTAAAGTTATCTGTCTTCCGTCCATCAATGCCGCTTCAGATTACGATACTACCTTCACTTCTCTTCTTGCCGCGGTCGAAAGATGCAAGCATTCCCATCAAGAAACCTGCTTTGTGATATTCGATCAGCCACTATATTGGAAAGCTTGCGACATTGTCGGTGCCGCTGACCCACCATCGGATTTGAAGAACGTCATTGTAAGGCTTGGGGACGCCATCTATTGATGTCGTTTATGGGAGCTATCGGTTTCATCATGTCAGGCAGTGGTATCGAACACATTTTTAAGGCAGAAGTTTATGAATTTGTTGAAATCGTCGGCGAAGACATTGATCTTCTCGTATTACTCACTGGAGTCGTGCAGCACAAATCAAACGTGTTCTTCAGAAAACCGGCAAAAAGAAACACCAACAGCACTTTTCTCTCCGGCTAGTATTAAACATGAAAAATCCGTTATTGAAAACCTATTTTTTATCCACGCCTTCAACGGTTGCGACACTACATTGTCTCTTTTCAACATTGGCAAGTCTAAATTTATCAGCACCCTCGAAAAACATTCGGAACTTCAATCAGCGGCAGAATTATTTAAACGGCAGGAAGTCGATACCGAGGTTCTGGTGTCCCCAGGGGAACGCTTCCTTATCGCCTTATATGGAGGCGATAAGCACGATAAATCAATAAATGCCTTACGATTCAAGCGCTTCGCAAAAACAAGTTCAACCTTTCATCTCTTCCACCGACGAAAGATGGGGCACAACTGCACATACCACCAGATACAGTTTTGGCTCGGATTTTACAAGGATCCAGAGGAATGGGACTGGCGACGAACTATTCGAAAATTGGGACCAGATAGCAACACGGCTGAAGTCGCGCCGGCCGAAGTTTTAAAGCTCATATCGTGTAAATGCAAGGGGAAATACGGGGCAGCTTGTGGGTGCAGAAAAGCTGGTATCAAGTGATCTACTATTTGTCTACATTGCAGTGGGCAAACATGTGAAAATGTGACAAAGGCCGACGTCGTTCCCGATAAAAACGACAATGACGATCAGGATGCTGCAACGCTCGAAGTAAAAATCGCCGAGGCATGGGAACATCACGAAGAGCACCCTGACTATGAATGTATACCTGAAGAATGTAAGCATCAAGAAGAAGATAAACCGTATATCGAGGAAAATTAACCACAATCATCGAAACGAAGAAAGTAAAAAGAATTACAACACCGATAAGTAATTAATTAATTAATGTAGCATTTTCAAGTAGCGTTAGAACCGAGTTACTGCAAATAAGCAAACTCGCCAATTTTTTAAGATGGCGGAAACAGCGCATGGGAAATCTTCGTAGACAACAATTATCATTCCAAATAACTACAGTAATTTATCATTTTATAATATACAATCATATAATGTTGTATACTATATACTTGATGAAATATAATGATTCCAATAATGCAATGAAGTTTGTTATGTCACCTACGTAATAGTACGATACATGAAATCAAAATTACGCACCAACTTGACACCTTTGGTCCGCTCTACAAGTCCTAATTTTAGTCGCATATTAATTTATAATAGGTCAAATTGAAGGTATTTTCAAGTTCTACAAGTTTGATAATAGCTACTTTTTCGCTAAATAGAACGAGGAATGAGACACAAGCCCAGAAGCTCGAGAAAAAACCTCGAGTCTTTCACGCTTTCCTTTCGCGTTCGATATCTCGACAAATATCGCTCGTACGCGAAAAAGTAATAGAACATAAATTCTAGAGCATTCAAAATTCTAAAAAGATGTATACATTATTTTCATGTAGTGTTAACGGGAACCGATTTATCGCAAAAAAATCAAACGCACTCCTTTATCAAGATGGCGGAAATAACACATAGGAAATATTGGTCGGCAACTTGAAGTTACGCTTTGCTGGACCTCTCCAACACCCCAAAAAAGGAATTTCAAATTTTGCTTCACTTTCAAGCAAAAATGACATAGTGACTGGACTATGCTAGTGTTCTGAACATTATGAATATTTATGGAATATGGAACACTTGACGAGAATATTTGTCAATGTTACACGACATTCAGATGCTGAATGATCAACATCATTCAAAACGATTATTTCTGAATGGAAACCTCGCCAGTTTCCATAATATCTTCATTAGTCTTTAAGTGTTCTTGATACTGCATCTGTTTGGCAATTGTAATTTTACTTTGTCACGATTATTCTATGTATTCCTCAGCGATTTTTACAGATCGACATCCCCCTTAATGTGTAGTTATGTCACCACCGCCATCCACTAGTAAAGTCGCTGAGGTGCGCCGTAAACAGTGCCCTGTATACAGTTTTGATTGAGATGCTATTTTTGTTGGCAGTTTTGCAAAACTATGTAGACCCACTGGTTGAACTGAACTTGTTCACCTCTGTAGTACACAAATAAAAGTTCATGAGGTATATAAGATGGTCGTAAATTTATATACTTCTTAAATAAGAAAATGTTGATTCCGTTATTTCCTTCAAACACTACAAAGCTCTTCGGTTTGTACGTTTTAGTATTTGGAATTTTGACTAGTAAAATCTCACCTTTGTTATTAGTGTCATTTAAATCAATTCATCGCAGCGCAATCCTGTTAAAGCCATAATCAAACAACTTAGAAGTTAAAAAACAAACTTTAAGAAAGATAGTAATAAAACCGGTTCTCATTTTACCTTCATTAAACGAAATTCCCTAACTGGAGCCTCTAGTAAAAACTTGTCAACTTCGCCCCTTGAAAATATTTTCGATTTTTAGACTGAAAACCTAAATTTTTCTTCTTTAGAAAAGCAATCAGTTTGGAGAATCAACCAATGTTCAAAATATGTTTTATCATTTTGGTGGATTTCAACAATGAAAAGGCACTGCAAAGACTTGATGTCTTATAAAATTTAGCTTGTTCCCCAAAACATGCCAAAAGTACAACTGTTTTTTAAAATGTTGTTAATGTTTCTTTACCTTGCACCAATCACTGAAAACTTCATACGCGTTTTCGTATCTTACCCGTGATTTGGTTGGTAATAAATCTTGCACTGCAGCATTTGCAGCCTCGGCTACGTTATAAGGAGAACTGTTTTCCTCTTGGAACATTTTGCAATATTTTTTATCAATCCATACAATTAAAAGGCGAAATAAAATCGATCTGTTTATTTATATTTATTAACATCATGGATACATAAATCTAATGATCTTTTCCATAATACCTACATGTCAGTACTGTTTGCTTGCTCGATGTGACACCCATAACAGCCAAGGCCGTTAAAATTTAACAGCCATGGCCCTTATTTAATTAACAAAAACAGTTCTTATTAATATGTATTCAACATTATAGTGCAAAGCACAACATGTAAATTATCAGTTTTATAATTCATTAGAGTAAAGAAAATTTGGCGTGCGGATAATTACTAAAACTGAAAAAGCAATTAGTATTGCCAGAAATCACATATGCATTTCCTTTTTATCACTGTCCGTACAGCTACTTGAACTTCCTAAAGTGCATGCCCTGTGGATTGGATTGAACAGTTGCTTAACAATTTTGACTTTCTAGTAACTGACTCTTCAACATACGGTTCGGCTACTGCCGAGGATATCCAACCCCCATTTTTTTAGCGTGAGGAGATCACCTCCATTTTCAGCCAACATAGTGGCGGAAGACTTCCTAAAGCAATGGCCCGTGTAACTTGCAGGATTTTCCAATTTTAAAAACATACAATGTTTTTCTGAACTCCTCCAATTTTGTGAACGCCCACCAACTGGCTGCCTTCTGCATTTACCTTTTCTGTAGTCTTCTTCCTTATGAACAATTCATTATAAACTTAGAAAATAGTTTACTTAATCTAAACAAAGAAAAACAGGCACGGGCCAATATTTGCAACATCCTAATTTTAAAAATAATCCAAACAAACATTAAATATCAAATACACAACAACAAAAAATAAATAAAGATCTTTTAACCAAAATTAAAGAAACTAAAGTATGTCTTTAAAAAAACCCGACTTAATCGTAACTAAAGCTGATAAAACACAAAAACAGTAATTTTAACTAGTAATATGTATGAAAATAAAATGAAAGATTTACTGAATGATGAATCCACTCACTCAATAGAAAACAAAGACCCCACTCACCACATTCAAACTCAAAATAATACTATAAAAATTTCTTAACAAACAACTACATTGACCTTAATATTTATAAGCGCATTTCACATAATGGTACACCACCATTAATTTATGGTTTGCCTAAATGCCACAAACCGGACATTCCGTTAAGACCAATAGCAGCAGCTTACATGAGCACGACTTACAAATTATACAAATACTTAGGAAACATTTTATCAAATTTAACTAATGAAAACGTGTACAGTGTTAAAGATCCGTGGTCGTTTAAAACAGTTATTGACAACCAAAATTTACCCAATAGTTGTGAATTACTATCTCTGGATGTTGTTTCTCTATACACTAACATACCAACGGAGCTTGATTTACAAACCGTTTGTAAAATAATGGCACAAATTAATAGAATTCACTAACATTCCAAAAATTGATTTTTTAATTTCTTTCAAATTTATTTTAAATAATGCTTCTCTTACAACAATAAAATTTACAGTGACAAATTTGGAGTACCCATGGGCCCCCAATTTCAAACATCATTGCTGAACTAGTTCTTAATGGAGAACTTGAATTCAATCTAATTAAAAATAATAATGACATTAATTTTTACCAACGCTATGTAGACGACATAGTAATAGGTGCAAATAAAACAAAAATAAATACAATTTTCCAAATGTTTATCAATGTACACCCAACATTAAAATTCACAATTGAAAAAGAGAACAACTTAAAATCAATTAACCTTTGCGATGTCACACTAACCAGAAAGAACAATGAAAAACTAGCAGAAATTGGTATAGAAAACAAACAAAATCAAACAGATATCTAAATTACTTTTCAAACAC
Source organism: Agriotes lineatus (assembly GCA_940337035.1). Taxonomy (NCBI): domain Eukaryota; kingdom Metazoa; phylum Arthropoda; class Insecta; order Coleoptera; family Elateridae; genus Agriotes; species Agriotes lineatus. The sequence continues at coordinate 12,287 of CALNHX010008476.1, read as the reverse complement.
TACTATTAAATATAAAAAGCGTAGTATCAGGACTAGTCGACGGTGCCATCCTATTATCAAGTAAAAAACATCATAAAAACAATCTAAATATAATAACAAACATCCTACCACAAAACAACTGTCCTTCAGATTTTATAAACAAAAAGCATATATCATTTTGTTAGAAGCATTTCAATTATTCTCACAATCGAAAGAACCAATAGCAGCTAAAGCAAGTGGTTTACTGGAAAGAACTCAAAAGGCAATTAATTACTTTCCACTGTTATTTTCTATAATAATGTTTGAACCTACCGAACAATTAAGTGTAGTCTTACAAAAGAAAACTATGACTTTCTCTGGATCGCAGAGCTCAGTTAATTTGATTTTAAATGAGTTGGAGAGTATAAGAAACGACACGTCTTTCGAAGATATATGGATGAAAGTAAACAGCATTCAAAAAGATATAGTAGTAGATCCAATAACATTACCGAGAAAAAGAAAAATTCCTAAAAAATTATATTACAGTGCCGGATCTACTCCTGGACATAATTTTGATACACCCAAAGACATGTGTCCAGTTACATACTTCGAAGCCTGTGATACTATAATAAATGAAATAAAAAAGCGGTTCGATCATACTGGATATCAACAATTAATGTTAATGCAACAAATTATTAATTAAACAAGTTCCAAGATAGAACGTTATTAAATAAACTTGGACGAAAATAGATACAAAGTACAACATAACATGATATTACAAATTAATGACAATAAAAATTTCCAATCACTTAACCATATCGTCGAGGTATTAAATGCAACGACATCAGAAACAAAACATTTGTTCCCTAAAATCATTCATCTTATTAGACTTTTGTTAGTTGTTCCAACTACTAGTGCAACTGTTGAACGCAGTTTTTCAATGCGCTGCGAAAAAAATTTTTTTTATATAAGCATGTGCTCGCTGTATTCAGCCAGTTCTTACGTCAGTTATCACTTAGTAGTCGCATTGTAAATTGCATATATGTAACTCTGTAACTTGAATAAATTATTTTTTTTATTTAACAAGTTTCGTAAATTATATTTGGCACAGTCGGTAGGATTGTCAGAAACTAAAGAAAAAAATCGCATTATTTTTGTGTTTCAACACTTAATTGGCCATAAGAAAAACGAAACAAGATGATATCTGTAATTCGAAAAGGGGCACAAGAATTGTCCACATTCGAGAGCCAGAGCCTTCCTTCAACAACCCAGGACTCAACAGGCCCAAAAAGCCCTACAACGCCGGACCAGCCTTCCCGAAATCGAGTACGCTGATACCGCACAAGGTGACAACGCCCCGGATAAGCATCGCGGGGTCCAGTCACGCCACTGGAACTCAGGGAACATAAGTACAATCACAACAATATTAATGTAAGACAAATTTCATTCGCAAGTTCAAATATGACTTTATTTGCTAGATATAACCGCTCATTTTGGAGCACAAGTTGTTAAAATAATAATTACTACATTTAAGCATCTAATAGAATTCAATAGATTTATAAACACATTCTCAGGAGAATTGTTAATAATTGTGTTCATTATTAGTCATTACACCCCTAAACCAAATTCAGGTGTAGTTATCGGTAAGCCAGGCCAGCAACGGTTATTACTAGGATAACTTAATCTCTTGCTGTGCTCGCACTACATGCGTAGGATTTCTATTAATAAAATTGCAAGCCCCGCTTTAAAGCAAGTGCATTGGTTTCTTAAACGGGAGTAAATACACCTTTCACTTGTTCCGAAGTAATAAAACGACGTTTAATTTTAAGATTTAGAATTTTTAAGCGTTAGGTAGTAAATAAGCAAATTACCTATATTCGTAAACAAATTGAAACATAAAGGTAGGTGGTGTGTTATTAATTAGTTAGATTTGTTTTTATGTTGTAACGACACGGCGCCCAAATATTCGTAATTCTACTGTTCAATTTAAATCCTGAAGCATTTTCTTGCCTAGTCCTTACACCACGCCATATTCTACCGAGGGTTAATGAGCTAGCCCACGCCGTGTCCACTCTTCGTTTAAGGGAGCGGTACACAATATCTTACCAGGTATGCAAAACGAAAAATGCTTAGTATCCTTGGTGACATTATTTTTTCAACGTCACTCCAATAACACATATCCAGATTAAAAAAAGTATTTCTGCGACTCCGAAAGACAAATCTTAAAATCCAATTAGACAAAAGCGAGTTTCTAAAAAGCGAAGTACAATATTTAGGACACACTATCACCCCCGAAGGTGTGGAACCTAATCCCGACAAGATAAAGGCTATCAAAAACTATCCTATACCAAAAACTGAAACGGAAATAAAATTATTCTTAGGACTTCTAGGTTTTTATCGAAAATTTATTAAGGATTTTGCAAAATTAACAAAAACACTGACGAAGTGCTTGAAAAATTAAGCAGTAGTTATGTTATCACTAGACTATAAAGAAGCATTCAAAAAATGTAAGACTATCTTATGTAATAAACCTACACTTCAATACCTTGATTTCGAAAAGGCATTTAATCTCACTACAGGCGCCTCAAACTTTGCAATTGGAGATGTACTTTTAGAAGGACCTATGGTAAGGATTTACCCGTTTCATACGCTTCAAGTACGCTAAACGAATCAGAAGAAAAATATTTAACAATCGAGAAACAATTTTTAGGAATAATTTGGGCAGCCAAATACCTCAGACCGTACCTTTTGGATAAAAATTCAAGATGATCACAGATCATAAACCATTGCAATGGCTTAATTCATTAAAGGAACCACATTCTAAACTTGCGAGATGGAGACTTAGACTAGAAGAATTCGACTATGATGTTATTTATAAAAAAGGAAAAAAACACGAACGCTGATACACTATCACGCATAAAATTTAATCCTATTGACACACAATCAATGATCGTTAATTTTGACACTATCATGGAAGATTTTTTAAATGCAGCAATAAACGACACCTCTAATGTATATGTTAACGAAACACCCTCCAGTTCAAACGAAGAAATTCCTGCTGTACCAGAAATAACAGAAGAAAATCAATCAATCAATAAATACGACGCATACACAATTGGAATCAACATCTACCATACCTATTGGTGAAGACGCCTTAGACACGAAACGTAATCAAATAATCTTTACCACCATTCATGGTAGATCACATAAAGCAAAAAAGGAACGTAAAGGAAAAATTAAGTAATAACCGCCTACATAAGAGAAGAAAATATTAGGACCAATATATTTCAATTCAAGAATATTGCATACTCAACAAAATTTATTATTGCTCATTTCATAACGACGAATTTTATCAAATAACATGTGAAATTATAACTACTCATTTCAAAAATCAAGAACCGCACTTTTACAAATGTGTAAACAGAGTTACACATGTTGTAACGGTATATTGCTTACAGCAATTCTGGTTGCAGAAGTAACACGCGAACATGAAAGAAAGATTCAAATAGGCCCACAATTGGTATTTTGTTTATCGCAAAAATAAGTCATTATTAAACATTAGTAATTGCACAAGATATGATCAGCAATAACTGTAATTTGATTAACAGAGGTTAGCATTTGAATAGAACGGTATCGGCAGGGCTGACTTCATCTTATCATTTAATATTTTTTCTCGTTATGGCAAATGCATCTGATTTATGATGACAGACAGGTTAATATTGTTACGTCAAGACAAGAATATCGATGGTTTCAAGTCATAGGGGCGTATCCGCCAAAATACCAAAAAATGAGTTTTTGGGCGTATAAACTCGTTGTAAGAATAGGCATGTCTGGACAAAAGGGCGTATGAGTATTCGTAACAGTTAGTTAGTTACTGTGTGATAAATAAAGACGTATCAACCAATTTTAACTATTACATCGAGACAAAAAGGCGTATAGTTTACGCCCTCGAAACTAGTCAATTGTGACAGAAGCGTATAGCATACGCCCAACTTGAACTTATTTTCGAGCGGCGCATACGCCTCGTGCCATGTGTTTAGAGTAGACATAACCTTAAAATCTCATTGTGTTTTGTGAGTCTGTTGCTCTTGTAAAAATGTTCGGAGGTCTTTCTAGAAGTAAGTTTATGTTACAAATGGTGAGAGGTAAGTTGCACGTAAAAACTTTATTTTGTATTATTATTTGATGTTCAGATAAATAGCTGCTAAGCCCATATTTCCCATATTTCATTAGTATCTTTAGATGTTACTACTTTTAGCGGTACCTGTCTTTATTGAAGGTCCTTCTAACACAAAAAACTGCTCATGTGAACACAATGTACAGTCGTGTTCATTAAAGTGTTGTACAGCATTTGTGGTTTGTGAATATAAATTCAATACAAAACGTTCAAAAAAGTGTTGCATATACAAATATTTTGAAAGTATACATCTAGGTCTACCTACTTAATGACACAGTGTTAGCCTTTGTTGAGTAATAACACAGCCACCAATAAACTTACAACTGTCGCTGTACAACACTTTTTTGAACACGGCTGTACCTCTGACAGACCCCGTGCCAATCACTGAAAATATTGACAAAAACAAGTGTTTCTGGTATGTGTATTGTGCAGCAGTTTGCTTCTAGTAGGGTTAGAAAACATTCTTATATACATACTACCTTTAGAATGGTTGGAAACATTAGACAATCTAACACCTCTAACACCTTTAAGAGATAAAACATGTTTTCTTAAAGAAAATATTGTATCTGAAGACCAAATTGAACTTCCTGTACACCCCGTTCCGAATGATAAATTCGCTGAAAAGACTACCTATACAATACTGGAAGCATTACATAACCAAACTCCGCCATCAGCATACATAAACTTATCAGAACCTAATCTAAACATCGACAGCACTTTTCATGGTATTTATTATTTTTCAGTTAACGTTTAGACATGGCGACTTGGGCTATGGTTCAAACGCTTATTTTACTTTAGACATATTACTAGACTACAGCCCAACAGAGATCCTTTATGACAGCGATGCCGAGGACAATGACAACATTATGAAAGCAACTGAAACAAAAGCAGAAGTTCGTCGTAAAAGGTCAAAAAGGCAGCAACCCAACACATGGAAAAAAAATCTGAAAAGCTAACAGAAATTCTGGTATGGCTTACACAACAATGTCAGGTAAAACAAGAGAATAAAGAAAGCCAAAGAATTTGGGATGGAAATGCCAGTGTATAAGAAAATGTCACAATGACTTTTCTGATGGCCGTAAGTTAAATATTTGCAAATATTTTTGGGAAATGGCTGATATTTCACGGCAAAGAGATTTTATTGCTACACACGTTAAGCGTGAGAAGAGTTGCAGGACCAGGACTGTTAACTTGAGAAGACAGTTTTCCCAATCCTACCATCTTATAAAGAATGGTATGAAGGTACAAGTTTGTAAGCAGTTCTTCTTAAAGACGCTTGATATCTCGGAAAAGATGATGAGAACGGCGTTACACAAAAAGAATAGGAAAATTGCAGCAATTGCTTCACCCGACAAACGCGGGAAGCATGAACCAGGTATTAAACACTCCAATGCAACTATGGAGTTTGCCATAAACCATATTGATTCCTTTCCACGTGTTCCCGTCCACTGGTGCCGCAAGGATACCAAAAAGGATTATCTAGAATCTGTGTTGAATGAAGGAAAAATGTATGCTTTATATACCGCTAATTTTGACTTAAAAACTGTTTTGTATAGCCCACTGTTGTATGCTAAACCAGTTTTTTATAAACGAAAGCTGGCTACATTTAACTTCACATTTAACTTCACCGTATATGAAATTGCAAAAAAACAAGGTCATTGTTTTGTATGGCCTGAATATGAAGGCAACAGAGGATCCAACGAAATTGCAACATGTTTAATGAAAATTATAGTAAAACTGCCCGAAGAAACAAAACATTTGGTATTACACTCCGACGGTTGCCCTGGGTAAAACCGTAATGGTATAGTAGCATTTATGTTGCAGGAAGCAGTTCAAAAAACCCAAATAGAAATAATCGATTTAAAGTTTTTAGAGCCAGGCCACACCCATATGGAGTGCAACTCGATGCACGCTGTAATAGAACGCGCATCTCAAAGTTCAAAAATTTTTTGGCCAAACGATTGGATTAATGTTATAACTTTAGCGAACAGGAAGACTCCTTACCATGTAGAGACCTTAAATCACAAAAATTTTCTAAATTATAAAGAACTTAGAGATAAAGTGATGCCTAATACAATGAAAAATGGAAATGGAGAAATTTTAAAGTGGAAAGAGGTGAAGTGGTTACGGTTTGAAAAACACCAACCTGATATCTTACAGTATAAAAACGAATACTGGGAGAACAATTTTAGAATACTTCGCACTGTACGAAAAGGTAGAAGAATAACAGCGAGGCATAATACCTGCAGTTTGAAGCAACTGTATAATTTCAAACTGTCTTTGAAAAATATTAAATTTCAAAACCTTCAGGAGATGTGCCAAGGGAAAGAAGCTATAATACCTAATGAGTATCATGCATAGTACAAATCTTTACCTATGGACAATGAAAGAAATAGTGAATCGGAATTTTATTTTTAGCATAGTTATAATAATCAATTTTGTTTAAGTTTGTTAACTCTTAACTACTTAGAATCACTTTATTTATAAAGAATTAAATCTAGTTTTATTATGTAGATGTTTTTTAACTATGCAACGTATCTGTAGCTTTTAAGATTTAAAAAAAAAATTTATGTCTTTTTCCAGCGTTATTTATGAATAAATAACTTATTTTGAAATATACGCCTTCTACCTCTTATTAACCTACAGCTGCATATGTCTGCTCATAGCGGCGTATGAACCATAATCCATTCAAAATTCATTTTTTTTTCAAAACTGAATTTTAAGGTCATAGTGTATTTAAAGAAGCGTGCTACAGTCAAAAAATAACAAAGTGTTTACAAAAAATTTAATTTTGGAACGTTTTTTCCTTCTCCTGTAAAATGTAGGATTTGGTCTATACGCTCCTATGACTTGAAGCCCTCGATATGATTTTGCTTAAATACAGAGGTATTTCGAGGCTTTACAAAAGTTTCTTGCAGCGTTTAGTAGTAAAATTATTATGCCAACAATCGGAAATGCAACTGAAGGGTGAAAAACGGTGTAAAAAGACATAAAATGCAAAAAACATGGAAAGGCAACCTAGGATAGAAGAACGACAACAGCGCAGTGATAATTAAACTTGTGACTGGTATTTATTAAAACTAAAGTGGAAAAACCAAACAAGTGAGGTTATAGTGCGCAAAATTGACATTTATGAAAAAACATTTTAGGAATTAAGAAAAAAGTGTACAATCTTACGTGAAAAAAAATTGTAAGATGTTGCTAGGACACCTAGAAGTTCTATTGCCTTTGTTTATTAGCGAAGCCAAGATAGAAGCGATTCGGAAGAGCAAATTCTACAGGAGAATTCAGGAAATGTACACCTTAAGTCGAGTGGAGTCGAGTGGTATGAGTCGTGGTGAGTAGAAGTGCAGCGAGCAGAGGAAGGCGTATGCATGCAGCCAATTTGCTTATTCCTTACTAGTCCACGAAATTTTCCACTTACTATAATCGTTTTAAATTGTGTAGTTGCTGTGATAAAAATGGAATCCAGAGGTAAGAAAAACGAAGAATCGGCTCTAAACATTAAAGCGGCAATTCAAGATATATGTACATCGCAAGAATTCTTCCGATACTTTAGCCAAGAATTTGACTAAAGCTATTACCGCTGAAGTGCAAAAACAATAGTTATGAAAGACGAAATAGATGGTTTAAGAAATATTACTCACGAGCAGAATCAAACTATTAAAACCATGAGTGCAACGCAAGATAAACTCGAACAATATACAAGACGACACAACCGGTGAAGACGCAACCCAGGTGGCTTTAAACCTTCTAGCCGAAAAAAATTGAGATAGTTTTGAATGGAGCTGATATCGAACGATGTCATTGCATTGGCAAAATACAAAAAGGGAAAATACGGCCAATCATAATCAAATTCCAAAATTATAGTGTGCAGCACCGAGTGTTTTCGAGCAAAAAAGTTCTGAAAGGTTCGGATTTTGTGGGACTTGACACAAATTCGTCTGGAACTACTTAATTTAAGCATAAAAGAATTTGCTTTGGGAAATGTGTGGTCAGTGATGGTTCCATAATGGTAAGAGTTGATACGAGATTAAATAGAATATCTACGAAGTTAGACCTAATATTTGCACGGTTCGGGTTACCGGAGATACTAGTAAGCGACAATGGTGCGCAATTAGTATCAAAGGATTTTTTTTTTAAAGAATGGTATACGGCACAGAACTGCTCCTACTTTATATCCCGCCACCAATGGAGCTGCTGAGAATGGTGTAAGAACTTTTAAAAGGGCAATGACTCAATGATCCCGGCAATAGGGGCACTTCTATAGATATTTTAGTAAGCAGATTTTTAATAAATTATAGGAACGCACCTCATTGCACCAGGGGTAAAAGTCCTGCGGAATTAATGTTTGGATGTAAGTTATGAACTAGATTAAGTTACTTTAGACATAGTAATGAAAATAATAACGAGCAACCAGTAAGTGAAAAAAAGTGGATACCAGCGGTATTTAAAAAAAGGTTAGGGAAAGTCATTACACATTACCTTTCCAAAGTGTGACCAACAGCTTACAACATTTCTAAAGAACTAACTCCCAACTATGTATACTATAAAGTCCATCTGAATCACATCCTCGAACAACATCCTAACTATGAATGTGTGTACACAGAAGGTTCGAAAATAAACAGCAGTAGTGACTGTGCCTTCATGTTGTCACATTTTGATTTTATCAACTCTTGGGCGCCTTGATTGTAGGAAATTCAAAGTGCATTATTTAGCATAGTTCTTCACCGGCGTCAGTAGTTTGCGATTCTTCAAGCTGTGACATCTGGGGTCTAGGTGGTGTACGCTGATGCGCATTGTAATATTTCAATACCGAACGATTATTGGGTCATCGATTTCCCTGGTGACCGCTCACTCGTTTATCGATCTCTGGAAACAAGTGAATTGACTTCTTTTTGGGACCATTGGCTGTTGGCGTCCATTTTGATGGCTTCGTAAATTACTTGGTTTTATGCAAAATCCCCAGACATGAATGCAGTTTTGCTTGTTGTCGCAAATGCGAACGAATTTCGTTAACACCTTGCGTCTGGTAGGTAACCTTTTTGTTTCCTTAAATGTGTTTCTAAGCTGTGAACTTCTTAACACGAGATTTTTGAGGTTCGATTTTAAGTGCGACCTTCAAAGTGCCGGCCTCCCGGCTCTCGATGCTCCGAATTCGTGTTTACCGGTGCTGAGGGATCGCTGGCTGTTATGGGATGTTAAATTAGGTCCCGTTATCCATTTAATTGTAGCGTCGAGAGCATTCGACTGCAACTTTGTTACATGTAAATTTCATTTACCCTTTTTGGTGGTATTTATAATTGATGCTGTTAACAAGTTTAACTTATTTTGAAGCATCCTAGTGATGCGGCCAATTTAATTGTGATGTAATTATTCAAATTTTATGGTTTATATGGAAACAAGTGAATTGACTTCTTTTTGGGACCATTGACTGTTGGTGTCCATTTTGATGGCTTCGTAAATTACTTGGTTTTGTGCAAAATCTCCAGACATGAATGCAGTTTTGCTTGTTGTCGCAAATGCGAACGAATTTCGTTAACACCTTGCGTCTGGTAGGTAACCTTTTTGTTTCCTTAAATGTGTTTCCAAGCTGTGAACTTCTTAACACGAGATTTTTGAGGTTCGATTTTAAGTGCCACCTTCAAAGTGCCGGCCTCCCGGCTCTCGATGCTCCGAATTCGTGTTTACCGGTGCTGAGGGATCTTTGGCTGTTATGGGATGTTAAATTAGGTCCCGTTATCCATTTAATTGTAGCGTCGAGAGCATTCGACTGCAACTTTGTTACATGTAAATTTCATTTAACCTTTTTAGTGGTATTTATAATTGATGCTGTTAACAAGTTTAACTTTGAAGCATCCTAGTGATGCGGACAATTTACTTGTGATTTAATTATTCAAATTTTATGGTTTATATTCTAAACTATATTTTGCTTTAATTGACATGGTCAACCGTGTTTAATCATTTTAATTTTATGGGTTATATTTAAACTATATTTGGCTTTATGGAAGGATCCATTCTTGCTTATTTTGACACTGTCAATTGTGTTTTAACATTTAAATATTTCTTTATGGTTCCACTGTGACTTGAACGTAGTTAATATTGTCACACGTTCGGCTCATTAACAGGCCTATTGGCTACTGGAAGCGCCGCTTTATACAGATCTTTCTAATAAGGTAATCCCCCAGGTGTAGAACGCGCTTAACTATATTAATTAAAATTGGGGTCCTAATTAAAGTCAAAAAAATCATAACTACATTTTAATATGTACTTATATTAAATCGGGCTGTTTTTTTAACGGCATTGCATATTTGTTCTTAATCCTATGTACAGGCTGCATCGAATTTTATCGAACCACTGTTGTTGTTATATGTGGTGACAAAAGAAAATTGTCTCCTACTCCACTCCTGCACCGCGAAAATGAGGAAATAACATTTTAGAATTCGGAAAATTGCCCGCCATTTTCCCATTTTCGCTAAAATCTTGGTCACCCCCGACTCATCTTGTAGCGAAACAATTAACAAAGATTTTCCAGTTTGGTTGACCCGGATCAACCAAAAAATAAAAAAGGTCGCCCTAATCAAAGTTTTTTCATTGTTTTCCCTTCCCCTCCCCTCCTAATTGACCTAGCGACTTGAAATTTGGACAAACTGTTTTGATTGTGATTACCTAACAGGGAAAGAAAAAAAAAGTCGCTAGGTCTATATCTTCCCCGCGAAAAACGCGAACACGGCCCTCGGAGGGTCCCCGCCGCGGCGAAATTCCGGGCGCAGTTTTTCGACCTTCAAAACGCAATATCTCGCGAACCGCTGGACCGATTTCAACCACCCAAAGTTCATTTTGTTTGCATTTGCGAGCCCTTCATTTCATTTCCGATAAACTGTTCCAATCGGGATAAAACTCAGCGAGTTATTCGCAAAAACCCGTTTCCCCATATCTTTGAACGGTAATTTCCCTCCCCTTCACACCACCGGTAGTCTTCCCATAGTGATCATCTGAAAGAGGGACGCCGACTCTATGAAATCACAAAAAAAATTCGAAAAGAGAGAGTTCGTTTCCAAACCCAGATCTACTCCACTAGAATCGTATTGTATTGATTTAAGAGTATAGGTTCGAGGCAGTATCGTATACAAAAGTACCGGTACATAAAATACCGGTACACATTCGTTCCAGGATATTTTCTAAGTATATTTATACGAACCTTCGAGTCCTGGTACAGCAAATAGAACTGTAACTATAATAGTGGCAGTAACAATAAAAAAATCAACAAAGTCAGTATTAGAAATACATCTATTAAATAGTATAATAACTTTTATAACGCTTAAAAACTCAAAAAGTAACACGAAACTAATCACTGAAACGTGAAACGCATTCATATTTTCCAACCAAGTTTAGTTTCATCTACTTCTTTCGCAAGAAGATGTTTAGTTTCATAAACATATATAAACACTACAATTGTATAGAGCGGCATGTTCTAATATTTAAACTGAATAATGAAGTTTTTATTGAATATGTAATCATTATAATACAATTTGTTGGGATACACGAAAGCTCCAGTCCGCCAAAGTTAGTCATTCTCCTTAGAATTTATCAATTACGATTTTGCTGTACCAGCCGAAATCCAAAGTGTAGTACGTACACATGTTAAACAGGAAGATTTCGGCTCAACAAAATCATTTTCTTTGATTTTTATTGTAGAGTTTGTAGAAGCTGAAAGTTACTTATTGAAAGTTATCGACGTTTGACCAACTCGCCCTTACTTCCATAGAACACTAAACATAAATATCAAACAACCTCATTGAGATTGTTTCAATAATTTTATGTTAAAAATGTAAAAAAATGAATGAATGGTCAAAAGATGGGTTATTGGAACCCAGGCGGAAAAAACCTTGGATCGGTCCTGACGACTCTGATCAAAAATAAATCGTATCGTATTGTATCGCTTACTGCAATACCGGTACAAAATATCGAGTATCGGAAGATAAAGTACCGGTACTTCAAAATATCGGATCGTACCGCACATCCCTAATTATAATGGTATTATTTACAATGTGTTTTTAACAAGATGAAATAATAGGGAAAAGCAAAATACCAAATGATATAAAGAGAATTAGTAGGTATAAATTATTATAATATAAATGTTTCATTTTAA
>CALNHX010008475.1:0-60205 GCA_940337035.1 Agriotes lineatus | reverse complement strand
ATACGGGTGTCAGTGCTTTTTAATGTTGCTGAACATTATTCGTTTTATAAATAATTATATTATTTCGTTTTTCAAATATACTATAACTTGTTTTATAAAAGATTTGTAACTACTGTATTTGTGTTTTGCTTTATGTATAATATATAGCACTTTTATTTACACTTGTTTGTCTTTTCATACCTACCTATTAATACAGAAAGCTGAGTTAGATTATTTGTTGGCTTTTGGTTGTTTCATTGTTGACTCTTGGTTGTTTAATTGTTGGCTTTTGGTTGTTTAATTGTTGGATGCTGGTTGGGAATATTGTTATGTGTATAGTTGGCCCTCAATTGGGAAATCGTTGGTTGGGGTTTGACTGTAAAAGAGGACATTACATACCGTTGGCCAACTGTGGGACACTTCGATAAGCCAACGTTGGCCCAACTATTTTGTGCTACTAGGGTTAGTTTTCTTCGCTCTGCTAGGTTTTCGTTCCTTATGTGTAAAATTTCGTCCCATTTCAATGTTTGTTAGCTCAGTAAGCACAATCACATAAACAGTAACACTGTAAACAGGCTCTTTTCACAATAAATTACGCGTGTTGAAACCAAGAGATTTTGAACAACACTAAGAAAGTTTAGGGTGGTTTATCTTTGCTTGTGTTTAGTCATTGCTCATTCCCTAATTACCTGCAATAGGTAATTATTACGATTCAGCATTCCGCATTAGTCGAAATATTTAAATAGAACGGTTGCCTAACTCAAATCATTAGCAAGTACTTGTAGAAATTACTGTATCTCCAATAATATGTCATTCCAATCAACCCAAAAATACTTATTTTGTTAATGATAATTTTATAGTCGTTTAATGAAATCCCAATAATGTGTTGTAAATAACAGAAATAACTATCTGCGGTAGTTCCTTTTAGTCAATGCAGCAGATAAGAGAATATTACGAATATAATGCAAAAGCATGGTGAGTTAAATCTTTAAGCCTTTAATCTTTTGAAATGAAAAATGCCAGCCGTTCGATTGTTATCTACTGCATAATGGGTTGTATAACTTTAAATTTCTAGTTTTACTGTAGTTTTACATAGCGCTGGAGGACCCTTAATCCAACGTCAAGACAGTCCAATATAAAGTTAAAGAAGACAAGATTCTTGACATTTTTTGTATATTAATTTTTGTTGTAAATGTAATATGTAACGAGTTACAGCCGCTGAAAGCTGAACATTTCTCCAAAATATCGTTAAAATTTATTTTTGTCCTATCCGTGGCTATTGGTGAGTTTTTAAACAGATTGTAACAAACGGCGAAATGAGTAAAAACCAAATAAGAAGAGAAAAAGAAAGAAACATTTAATGACAATATCAACCTGGAATGTAAGGAGTATTAGACTGAAAGAACAAGAATTAGAAAAAGAACTTAGTAAAAAACAAATCGATATAGGAGTAATCTCCGAAACGAAAAATAAAAATAACGGAACTAAAGAGATGGACAAATATATAATGATATATAGCGGTGTACCAGAAAAAGTAAGAGCGCGAGAAGGGGTAGCAATATTAATACATAAAAAACTCAAATCCCAAATAAAAAGCTACACATGTGAAAACGAAAGAATACTAACATTGAGAATAAAAACCAAAAAAGGATATATGACCGTTTGTAGAGTATACTCGTACGCCCCCGAAGAAGGCAGAAACGAAGAAAACAAAACATTTTATAAAAACTTACAAAAACATTAAACAAAGTAAAATATAAGTTTAATTTATTGACTTTTTATAAATTTCATTGGTTAAACGGGGATAAATAAGTCAAATTTAAAATAATTACAGATTTTTAGTTGATAAATAAAAATCATTTTGTCACAAACGTTTGTTTAATAATTAAAATTTAGACGTTTCGCCAGTTTTGTTGGCATCATCAGTAATACATTGCAAATTGTATTACTGATGATGCCAACAAAACTGGCGAAACGTCTAAATTTTAATTATTAAACAAACGCATTTGACAAAATGATTTTTATTTATCAACTAAAAATATGTAATTATTTTAAATTTGACTTATTTATCCCCGTTTAACTAATCAAATTAAACAAAGTAAATAAGAATGACCAACTAGTGATAGCAGGAGATCTGAATGCCAGAGTCGGAGACCAGCCCATAGAAAAGACTGTAGGATTGTATGGAGAACCAACATTAAATAGAAACGGACAACAGCTAATCGATATATGCCTCCAAAATAAATTAACAATTACTGATACCTTCTTCAAAAAGAAGCGGATTAATAAATATACCTGGAGTGAAAAAGGACGAAGTTCGCCGATAGACTACATTATAGTAAACAAAAAACTAGCAAAAAATGTGCAAGACGTCCATGCGCATAGAGGAGCAGAATTAGGAACAGACCACTATCTAGTAGTTAGAAAAGTACAAATTAAAACAATTAACAAACCAAAAGAACAAAACACAAGAAAACAAGAACACAAATACAAAATAGACTTCCTACGAGACGAAAGCATAAAACAACTCTACCAAAACCGACTAAATCAATATTTAATTAAACAAAGGATAAACGAAGACATAGAAACAGAGAGAAGCAATATACAATATGCAATAAAGAGAGCAGCGGAAAAAGATTGAAAACTACAAAAAAAAAGGCGACTAAGGATATGGAACGACGAGTTGGAAACAGCAATAAAACAAAAAAAAGACGCATACAGAAGGTGGATCCAAGACAAAGAAAATGAAGAAAAACACCAAGAGTATAAAATAAAATGAAACATGGCTAAAAATGTCACGCAAGAAGCACATAGAGAAAGTTGGAATAAATTCGTAACCGATCTAGAGCATGACTTGTACAACCAACAAAAATCAGTGTTCGAAGTAATAAAACACCTAAACAAAGAAGAAAAAGATACAGTAAAAATAAATAACATCACAGAAAATGAATGGCTAGAAAACTATTAAAAACTTTGGACAGATAATAAGACAGAAGGAGCGGAAGAAATAGAAACTGAAGAAACATATACAGCACACGTAGATTTATTAACCATAGAAGAACTGAATGAAGCACTACAGAATTGCAAAAATAGAAAGGCTACTGGAACAGACGGGTTAAGCGTAGAATTATATAAATATGGAAGCCTGCTCTTTAAATACCGACTACTACATCTATACAACATGTGCTGGCAACAAGCACGAACTCCAGCACTCTGTAATACCAGCATAATACAACCGATATTTAAAAAGGGAAACAGACGCGACACAAACAATTATAGAGATTTAAACTTGCTTAATGCGGAATATAAAATATACTTTAAAATGATAAATAAACGAGTACAGACAATAACAGAAACGATACTGAACGAGAGACAAAGCAGATTCAGAAAGGGCCGGTCCACGATGGACAATGTATTCACACTACAAGAATTAATAAAAAAAAAGAGAAAGGAACAAAGAAACGCATTTTGCCTTCTTCGATGTGATAAAAGCTTTCGACTATATAAACAGGACGAAACTATGGGATATACTCATAAACAAAGGAATACCAACGCACTTAATAAAAACAATAAGAAGCTGCTATTACAACAAAAGCTTTAAAATAGCAGGAGGAATTAAAGTAGAAATTTCTAACAGAGGTTTAAGACAGGGGTGCCCACTTTCACCCGCACTTTTTAATATATATACCGACGAAATAATAACAGAATGGAACGAAATAGCACCAGAAGGAATAAGAATCAATACAAACCGCTTCCTTAATATTTTACTTTTCGCAGGCGACTTGGTATTAATCGCTCCTACTGAAGATGACTTACAAAAAAGCTGCACCTATTAGACAAAATAATAACAAAATATAATGGAACAATATCTATACAAAAAACAAAAGTTATGGCGCACTGGGGTAACGAAGGGAAAATAACGTTACGAGGCAAACCCTTAGAATAAGTGGCACACTTCAGTTATCTTGGATGCGACATCACCTATAAACATGAAAACGATTACAGAAATAAGATCAACAAATTCCAGTCCATATGTCGAATTATTGCGAAAACATTCAAAAATAATGCACGGCTAGATATACAAGTACGATTATATAAAATATTAGCAGTTCTGCTTGCATTGTATGGGAGCGAAACATGGGTAAAAACAAAAAAGAAAGACCAGGCATCACAAACAGTAGAAATGAAGTTTCTCAGGAGAATTAAAGGGATCACCAGAGAAGACAGAATCCGAAATCAAACAATAAGAGAGGAATTACAAATACTACCTCTAGAAGAAAAAGCGGAAAAATATAAACAAAAATTGAAAGAACATCTAGATAGAATGGAGGAAACTAGAATCCCAAGCGCCATAACACGATACAATCATAGAGGAAGGCGCAATATACTAGACTATCTGTCTACCTGTCTAGCTGTCTACCTGTTTAAGCAGTGCTTTCGAACCTATATTAAAACAATCGAATCTAAAATTTGGGTCTTACGTAAAAGAAAACAATATGCAATCAAATGGTACCTACTGCTGCTAATAGCAATATAGAAATTTTTAACTCAGTTTACACTCCGAACTGTAAATCTCTACAGCATAATAATAATATTTCTTTAGAAACTTGCTTATTGCTAAAGTGAGGGATGCTGTCCTTCTGTACATAAATCCAACAGCAAAGCGGAATAAACAACTATCGCCAAATTTCGAAACTTTGTGTATTTAATAAAGTACCGGAAAAAATATGTAATATTTACATTCGGTGCTTACAAACAGTGTCTGCAAATTTTCAATGAATTTTAAGCAAATTTCTTAACCACACATTTATTTTTTAGCAACATTGTACATTCCCAGATTTTTCCGTCAAAAACCTAATCATAATTTGAATTTACCGCCAAAACCTACGCAGAATTTGAATTTACCGCCAAAACCTGAGCAGAATTTAAATTTCCCGCGCAGACCTGTGCAGAAACCTCCGCGCAGACCTACGCAGAAACCTCAGACAATCACATTCGGTTTATTTTTAGCAACCTTGCACATTCCCAGACGATGACTCACATCCGCAGGTCTGGACAGGTATTTTCTATAGTCTGCGCCTCCTTCTAATTTTAGCTTTATTTACACAATTTCTAATGTGATTGTTTAGTTACAAAATGTTTTTAAACAAGTTTGAGATTTGCTCTTATACATCTGATTTTTAACCAATCTAGATAAGTTTTTATCCGACAAAAATGAACTGTCCCTCACCGTTGGGTATCGTGTATAGCATCCTTATTAATTAGAGTTTTTTTTTACTAATACATTGTTGTGGCCTAATAGCTTTTACTTGGATTACTTGGCTTTATTATATTTAATTCTTATTCTCACGGTTTTATTTTAAAATTTTTATATCTTACCTTTTGCGTACAGTCTTTAGCATTCTAATAACCTTAGTTACTCGACTCTAATCGACTATTAAAATCAGATTAAGACATAAACCATGAATACCGAATATAAGCATTGTAATAACCTCAGTTATTCGAAGGACGCTGCACGGTATCATGCATTTAGGACGTATCACCACGTCCAACAGTGGTATGCAATCGAAAAAAATGCACAAGACTGGGGCTGGAAAGTTGGCACCAATGGGCTCACTCAGTAACACTGACAGAATCCTGCACCCGAGACTTTATTAAAACTAGTGGACCCGTTGCAAGAAATTTTGCAAGTTACAAAACTTCTTTGTAACGTGTAGCAGGATCCATTAGGTAAAATTTAAATGTTTACATTTTCAAAGCTACTCACACGTGATACTGCTACATATACTTGACCATGACTAAATACTGGGATTGTGGCAAACACGATATATTCCTACTTTATTCACAGTTTATCCTTGTGATTTATAAATTGTCGCAAATGATAAGCACACAGAAAAATGTCTTTTCCGAAGGCAAAAAGGTAGTACAATATTAGAATGTGTTAATCTACACGCGGTAATAATACTCTTCTGCCTGGCTTGTGGCTTGTCCATTTAATACCAAATCTAAACAGTTGTCAAATAAATTGCTTACTATTAATCTTATCTCATCTATTAAACCAGTAGACACATTTAAAATTTTCAAGGTAATATGCATTGATCCTATTTTTAGTTTTAAGCAATGTTGATATATTCCACTGAAATTTAACGAATCTAAAAATTTCATAGAAAATTATAAAACGTCATTATTTGATACAATTATTGTATTCACACTCAAATATTTTTACTTTCCATATTCAAGTAAGTAATTTTTTTCCCGAATATATACAATGCACACAATCAAGAAATCATAAAAAACAACATATCATACCATGTCATTTATATATCAGAGTCCATTCTTGGATGTTGGGAAAAACGTCAGCTCAGCTCCACTATTCGCTCGTAGTTAACAAAAATTCCTGTATATTGTAGAAAGACAAATTCAAAAGCCATTTCTTTAATTTAGATGTAAAACATTCGAGTGTTGGAGTCTCCTTAATGGCAGCGGGAATGTTCTGAAATACTTTTATACCGCTGTACATCGGCCCATTTTGACTATATGTGTGTTTAAATTTGGGCAATACAATATCCGTTTTATTTCGTGTGTTATAATGATGATTTTCATGTTTATTTAATGAATTTAAATTTCTATAAATATGCTGGGTCAATTTTAATATATATAAATTGGCCTTTTTGAGCTTTAAAAATTATTTTGCATCTTTAGAATTTCCCCAAAACTCAATTCCGTACGACATTAAACTCTAAAAGTAAGCGTAGTACACTACTTTGCAGGTTTGCTGATTTACTTGGTTTTTAATTTGACCTATAGCGTACACAGGTAAACACAAAGATTTATTTAAATTACTAATATGATGATTCCAAGATAACTTATCATCTATATATATCCCTAGGAATTTTGTTGAATTTAGTTTTTTTAATTGTCCCATATTAGTTTTTATGCTCAGCGTGTTAGCCAGTCCTCTTGGGGGACGAAACATAACACTACATGACTTCTCGCAATTAAATTATAACTTATTAGCAGAAAACCATTCGTGATTAATATTTATGGCGACCACTGCTATATCTTCCAGTTCCAATGCATCTTTGCCTTTAATAATTATATTAGTGTCATCTGCGAATAAAGTAAAGTCATAGTTGCTCATGGTAAACGGGAGATCATTTATATACAATTTGAACAGAATGGGACCCAGTATGCTGCCTTGTGGTACTCCACCAGTTACTAATTGAGAAGCTGATGTGTAACTATTGATTAAAAACTATTATTTTCACTACGTATTACCACCTTTTGATAGCGATTGTTTAGATAAGATTGAAACCATTGTGCCGGTAAACCACGGATGCCATAAAATTGGAGTTTTTCAATCAATATATCGTGGTCCACACAAATGCCTTCGATATATATTCATTATTGTTCAAAAAATTTAATGTAGCCATTTGCGTACTTTTATTTTGAGTAAAACCAAATTGCGAATTATTTAGAATCTTGTTTTTCAGAATAAATTGATTTAATCTATTTGCCATCAGTTTTTCTAAAATCTTTGAAAACGTAGATAACAAAGAAATTGGCCTGTAATTTTCAGTTTGTTTTTCATCGCCTTTTTTATATATGCGTATTACAAGAGCAGTTTTTAATTTATTTGGGAATGTTCCGGATAAGAAAGAAGGGTTAAATATATCATTAAGAATAAATTTCAGATTATCAAAATTTTGTTTCATTACTGTGATTGGAACTTCATCAATTCCACATGACTTTTTGTCGGCGAAAGAGTTAACGACTTGTTTTATTTCCATTTCCGAACATGGTTTAATAAAGAAGGAGTGGTTGTAATTAAGTTTCATATTACTTAAATATTCTAATGCAGTGTTCTTCGATTTCAGTGTACCTTGCAGTTTTGGAGCTACTTTTATATAATACCTATTAAAAGCTTCTGCTATTGCAGTAGCACCAGTTATTTTTTTTATTGTCGTTGACAAATAATGTTAACTTTTTTATTGGTTTACAATTTCGCTGACCAGATTCTTTTTTTATTATATTCCACGTTTCTTTCGTAACATTTTTTGAGTTTACAATTTTATTGTTCAAATACATTTGTTTAGCTAGTATGACAGTGCGTTTTAAGACATTTTTATATTTGTTTGCGTAATTAATAAAATTTGGATCATTACTATTATTAATTGACGTTTTCGCTTACATGATATGCGTATACCTTTTGTGATCCATTCATTTCCCTGACTATTATTATTTAAATTAATAGCCACTCGTGGAAAAGCGGCATTAAAATGTTTATTGAATTCGTCATAAAAGGCTTCAATTTTTCTATTTACATCGTTTTCAGCAAGCACTGCATCCCACTCTGCATATGTTAAAAAGTCATTGAATTTACGACAATTATTTTTAGTAAAAAGTCTACGAACTTCTTTGACGTTTTTAACATTATTTTCCACGTGTACATTATCTAAAATTAAACATTGAGAATTGTGGTCAGATAAGCCAAGCTGTAAGGTACATGAGGAGTACGAATTTTCGTTTATATTTGTAAAGAAATTATCAATTATTGTTTCCGATGTTTTGGCTATTCGCGTGGCATTTTTAATTGTTGGAAAAAGACCAAAAATAGACATAACTGATAACAACTCAGTTTTTTGTTTAGATTCTATTTTGATATCGATATTAAAGTCTCCACATACAACAACCTTTTTTGAGAGTCTAGAAGCAAAAGATAACAAGTCAAATACATTTTGAAAAAATACATCAGTATCGAGATTTAGAGATCTATAAAGATTAATAATCAACATTTGTTCATTCTTTATTGCAACATATTCAAAGTATTGCTCTAATACAGGAGTGCTACATTTAACCTCTTTAAAAGTGATTCCGTTACGAACAAAAATTAGAACACCTCCACGCTCCATATTGGTTCTCGTATAACTTGAGCAAAGATAATAATATCCATTAATAGTAAAGAAATTTGACTCACCTGGCTTAAGCCAGTGCTCTGATATATAAATGACATCGACGTCTAAATTATCATTAGCTTTTAGATCCTCAAGAGTTGCTTCAATTAACATAACCTTATTACGAATAGATTAAATATTACATTGCAAAATAGTAAATTTCTTTTTGTTTCCTTCTTCCTATGCCTACGTAGATTTGGATTCTGGGCATAGTCTAAGGTTTCTTTCCATACTTTGCTGATTTTCTTTCGCTTTTCCTTGTCTTATTTCTGCAGATTTGTCTCCAAACAAGTATACGGCATCTTCAAACGACAATTTTCCCCATTTACTACTAGCTTATTAAAGAATAAACTAGCAGTCCAGTGAGACAAATGTCTCATTTAATAAAACAAAAAAGACCGTCCCGGACGGACCAGCGTCCCGGACGGATGGAAATCACGTGATTTCTCGAAAACCGGAATTGTCACGTGACTGAAATTCTGTTCCTGACCTGATATGACCATTCCAAACATATAACTTTAATAACTTTTTTCTCTATCTCTTACGGTTTGGCTGCTGAAACAGCGTCCCAGACAAAACAGCGTCCCAGACAGACGGAAATCACGTGATTTCTCGAAAACCGGAAGTGTCACGTGACTGAAAATCGGTTCCTGGCCTGACATGACCATTCCAAACATATAACTTTCATAAGTTTTTTCTCTATCTCTTACGGTTTGGCTGCTGAAACCGCGTCCCAGACAAAACAGCGTCCCAGACAGACGGAAATCACGAGACTTCTCGAAAACCGGAAGTGTCACGTGACTGAAATTCTGTTCCTGACCTGACATGACCATTCCAAACATATAACTTTCATAAGTTTTTTCTCTATCTCTTACGGTTTGGCTGCTGAAACCGCGTCCCAGACCGACCAGCGTCCCGGACGGACGGAAATCACGTGATTTCTCGAAAACCGGAAGTGTCACGTGACTGAAAATCGGTTCCTGGCCTGACATGACCATTCCAAACATATAACTTTCATAAGTTTTTTCTCTATCTCTTACGGTTTGGCTGCTGAAACCGCGTCCCAGACAAAACAGCGTCCCAGACAGACGGAAATCACGAGACTTCTCGAAAACCGGAAGTGTCACGTGACTGAAATTCTGTTCCTGGCCTGACATGACCATTCCAAACATATAACTTTCATAAGTTTTTTCTCTATCTCTTACGGTTTGGCTGCTGAAACCGCGTCCCAGACCGACCAGCGTCCCAGACAGACGGAAATCACGTGATTTCTCGAAAACCGGAAGTGTCACGTGACTGAAAATCGGTTCCTGGCCTGACATGACCATTCCAAACATATAACTTTCATAAGTTTTTTCTCTATCTCTTACGGTTTGGCTGCTGAAACCGCGTCCCAGACAAAACAGCGTCCCAGACAGACGGAAATCACAAGACTTCTCGAAAACCGGAAGTGTCACGTGACTGAAATTCTGTTCCTGGCCTGACATGACCATTCCAAACATATAACTTTCATAACTTTTCTCTATCTCTTACGGTTTGGCTGCTGAAACAGCGTCCCAGACAAAACAGCGTCCCAGCCGGAAATCACGAGACTTCTTGAAACCGGAAGTGTCACGTGACTGAAATTCTGTTCCTGACCTGACATGACCATTCCAAACATATAACTTTCATAAGTTTTTTCTCTATCTCTTACGGTTTGGCTGCTGAAACCGCGTCCCAGACCGACCAGCGTCCCGGACGGACGAAAATCAAGTGATTTCTCGAAAACCGGAAGTGTCACGTGACTGAAATTTCGTTCCTGACCTGACATGACCATTCCAAACATATAACTTCAATAACTTTTTTCTCTATCTCTTACGGTTTAGCTGCTGAAACAGCGTCCCAGACAAAACAGCGTCCCAGACAGACGGAAATCACGTGATTTATCGAAAACCGGAAGTGTAACGTGACTGAAAATCGGTTCCTGGCCTGACATGACCATTCCAAACATATAACTTTCATAACTTTTTTCTCTATCTCTTACGGTTTGGCTGCTGAAACAGCGTCCCAGACAAAACAGCGTCCCAGACGGAAATCACGAGATTTCTCGAAAACCGGAAGTGTCACGTGACTGAAATTCTTTTCCTGACCTGACATGACCATTCCAAACATATAACTTGCATAAGTTTTTTCTCTATCTCTTACAGTTTGGCTGCTGAAACAGCGTCCCAGACCGACCAGCGTCCCGGACGGACGGAAATCACGTGATTTCTCGAAAACCGGAAGTGTCACGTGACTGAAATTCGGTTCCTGACCTGACATGACCATTCCAAACATATAACTTTCATAACTTTTTTCTCTATCTCTTACGGTTTGGCTGCTGAAACAGCGTCCCAGACAAAACAGCGTCCAAGACAGACGGAAATCACGTGATTTCTCGAAAACCGGAAGTGTCATGTGACTGAAAATGGGTTCCTGGCCTGACATGACCATTCCAAACATATAACTTTCATAACTATTTTCTCTATCTCTTACGGTTTGGCTGCTGAAACAGCGTCCCAGACAAAACAGCGTCCCAGACGGAAATCACGAGACTTCTTGAAACCGGAAGTGTCACGTGACTGAAAATCGGTTCCTGGCCTGACATGACCATTCCAAACATATAACTTTCATAAGTTTTTTCTCTATCTCTTACGGTTTGGCTGCTGAAACCGCGTCCCAGACAAAACAGCGTCCCAGACAGACGGAAATCACAAGACTTCTCGAAAACCGGAAGTGTCACGTGACTGAAATTCTGTTCCTGGCCTGACATGACCATTCCAAACATATAAGTTTCATAACTTTTCTCTATCTCTTACGGTTTGGCTGCTGAAACAGCGTCCCAGACAAAACAGCGTCCCAGCCGGAAATCACGAGACTTCTTGAAACCGGAAGTGTCACGTGACTGAAATTCTGTTCCTGACCTGACATGACCATTCCAAACATATAACTTTCATAAGTTTTTTCTCTATCTCTTACGGTTTGGCTGCTGAAACCGCGTCCCAGACCGATCAGCGTCCCGGACGGACGAAAATCAAGTGATTTCTCGAAAACCGGAAGTGTCACGTGACTGAAATTTCGTTCCTGACCTGACATGACCATTCCAAACATATAACTTCAATAACTTTTTTCTCTATCTCTTACGGTTTAGCTGCTGAAACAGCGTCCCGGACAAAACAGCGTCCCAGACAGACGGAAATCACGTGATTTATCGAAAACCGGAAGTGTAACGTGACTGAAAATCGGTTCCTGGCCTGACATGACCATTCCAAACATATAACTTTCATAACTTTTTTCTCTATCTCTTACGGTTTGGCTGCTGAAACAGCGTCCCAGACAAAACAGCGTCCCAGACGGAAATCACGAGATTTCTCGAAAACCGGAAGTGTCACGTGACTGAAATTCTTTTCCTGACCTGACATGACCATTCCAAACATATAACTTGCATAAGTTTTTTCTCTATCTCTTACAGTTTGGCTGCTGAAACAGCGTCCCAGACCGACCAGCGTCCCGGACGGACGGAAATCACGTGATTTCTCGAAAACCGGAAGTGTCACGTGACTGAAATTCGGTTCCTGACCTGACATGACCATTCCAAACATATAACTTTCATAACTTTTTTCTCTATCTCTTACGGTTTGGCTGCTGAAACAGCGTCCCAGACAAAACAGCGTCCAAGACAGACGGAAATCACGTGATTTCTCGAAAACCGGAAGTGTCACGTGACTGAAAATGGGTTCCTGGCCTGACATGACCATTCCAAACATATAACTTTCATAACTATTTTCTCTATCTCTTACGGTTTGGCTGCTGAAACAGCGTCCCAGACAAAACAGCGTCCCAGACGGAAATCACGAGACTTCTTGAAACCGGAAGTGTCACGTGACTGAAATTCTGTTCCTGACCTGACATGGCCATTCCAAATATATAACTTTCATAAGTTTTTTCTCTATCTCTTAAGGTTTGGCTGCTGAAACAGCGTCCCAGACCGACCAGCGTCCCGGACGGACGGAAATCAAGTGATTTCACGAAAACCGGAAGTGTCACGTGACTGAAATTCGGTTCGTGACCTAACATGACCATTCCAAACATATAACTTTCATAACTTTTTTCTCTATCTCTTACGGTTTGGCTGCTGAAACAGCGTCCCAGACAAAACAGCGTCCAAGACAGACGGAAATCACGTGATTTCTCGAAAACCGGAAGTGTCACGTGACTGAAAATGGGTTCCTGGCCTGACATGACCATTCCAAACATATAACTTTCATAACTATTTTCTCTATCTCTTACGGTTTGGCTGCTGAAACAGCGTCCCAGACAAAACAGCGTCCCAGACGGAAATCACGAGACTTCTTGAAACCGGAAGTGTAACGTGACTGAAAATCGGTTCCTGGCCTGACATGACCATTCCAAACATATAACTTTCATAACTTTTTTCTCTATCTCTTACGGTTTGGCTGCTGAAACAGCGTCCCAGACAAAACAGCGTCCAGCCGGAAATCACGAGATGTCTCGAAAACCGGAAGTGTCACGTGACTGAAATTCTTTTCCTGACCTGACATGACCATACCAAACATATAACTTTCATAACTTTTTTCTCTATCTCTTACGGTTTGGCTGCTGAAACAGCGTCCCAGACCGACGAAAATCACGTGATTTCTCGAAAACCGGAAGTGTCACGTGACTGAAAATCGGTTCCTGGCCTGACATGACCATTCCAAACATATAACTTTCATAACTTTTTTCTCTATCTCTTACGGTTTGGCTGCTGAAACAGCGTCCCAGACAAAACAGCGTCCCAGACGGAAATCACGAGATTTCTCGAAAACCGGAAGTGTCACGTGACTGAAATTCTTTTCCTGACCTGACATGACCATTCCAAACATATAACTTTCATAAGTTTTATCTCTATCTCTTACAGTTTGGCTGCTGAAACAGCGTCCCAGACCGACCAGCGTCCCGGACGGACGGAAATCACGTGATTTCTCGAAAACCGGAAGTGTCACGTGACTGAAATTCGGTTCCTGACCTGACATGACCATTCCAAACATATAACTTTCATAACTTTTTTCTCTATCTCTTACGGTTTGGATGCTGAAACAGCGTCCCAGACAAAACAGCGTCCAAGACAGACGGAAATCACGTGATTTCTCGAAAACCGGAAGTGTCACGTGACTGAAAATGGGTTCCTGGCCTGACATGACCATTCCAAACATATAACTTTCATAACTATTTTCTCTATCTCTTACGGTTTGGCTGCTGAAACAGCGTCCCAGACATAACAGCGTCCCAGACGGAAATCACGAGACTTCTTGAAACCGGAAGTGTCACGTGACTGAAATTCTGTTCCTGACCTGACATGACATTCCAAATATATAACTTTCATAAGTTTTTTCTCTATCTCTTAAGGTTTGGCTGCTGAAACAGCGTCCCAGACCGACCAGCGTCCCGGACGGACGGAAATCAAGTGATTTCTCGAAAACCGGAAGTGTCACGTGACTGAAATTCGGTTCCTGACCTGACATGACCATTCCAAACATATAACTTTCATAACTTTTTTCTCTATCTCTTACGTTTGGCTGCTGAAACAGCGTCCCAGACAAAACAGCGTCCAAGACAGACGGAAATCACGTGATTTCTCGAAAACCGGAATGTCACGTGACTGAAAATCGGTTCCTGGCCTGACATGACCATTCCAAACATATAACTTTCATAAGTTTTTTCTCTATCTCTTACGGTTGGCTGCTGAAACCGCGTCCCAGACCGACCAGCGTCCCAGACAGACGGAAATCACGTGATTTCTCGAAAACCGGAAGTGTCACGTGACTGAAAATCGGTTCCTGGCCTGACATGACCAGTCCAAACATATAACTTTCATAAGTTTTTTCTCTATCTCTTACGGTTTGGTTGCTGAAACCGCGTCCCAGACAAAACAGCGTCCCAGACAGACGGAAATCACAAGACTTCTCGAAAACCGGAAGTGTCACGTGACTGAAATTCTGTTCCTGGCCTGACATGACCATTCCAAACATATAACTTTCATAACTTTCCTCTATCTCTTACGGTTTGGCTGCTGAAACAGCGTCCCAGACAAAACAGCGTCCCAGCCGGAAATCACGAGACTTCTTGAAACCGGAAGTGTCACGTGACTGAAATTCTGTTCCTGACCTGACATGACCATTCCAAACATATAACTTTCATAAGTTTTTTCTCTATCTCTTACGGTTTGGCTGCTGAAACCGCGTCCCAGACCGACCAGCGTCCGGACGGACGGAAATCAAGTGATTTCTCGAAAACCGGAAGTGTCACGTGACTGAAATTTCGTTCCTGACCTGACATGACCATTCCAAACATATAACTTTCATAACTTTTTTCTCTATCTCTTACGGTTTAGCTGCTGAAACAGCGTCCCAGGACAAAACAGCGTCCCAGACAGACGGAAATCACGTGATTTATCGAAAACCGGAAGTGTAACGTGACTGAAAATCGGTTCCTGGCCTGACATGACCATTCAAACATATAACTTTCATAACTTTTTTCTCTATCTCTTACGGTTTGGCTGCTGAAACAGCGTCCCAGACAAAACAGCGTCCCAGACGGAAATCACGAGATTTCTCGAAAACCGGAAGTGTCACGTGACTGAAATTCTTTTCCTGACCTGACATGACCTTTCCAAACATATAACTTGCATAAGTTTTTTCTCTATCTCTTACAGTTTGGCTGCTGAAACAGCGTCCCAGACCGACCAGCGTCCCGGACGGACGGAAATCACGTGATTTCTCGAAAACCGGAAGTGTCACGTGACTGAAATTCGTTCCTGACCTGACATGACCATTCCAAACATATAACTTTCATAACTTTTTTCTCTATCTCTTACGGTTTGGCTGCTGAAACAGCGTCCCAGACAAAACAGCGTCCTAGACAGACGGAAATCACGTGATTTCTCGAAAACCGGAAGTGTCACGTGACTGAAAATGGGTTCCTGCCTGACATGACCATTCCAAACATATAACTTTCATAACTATTTTCTCTATCTCTTACGGTTTGGCTGCTGAAACAGCGTCCCAGACAAACAGCGTCCCAGACGGAAATCACGAGACTTCTTGAAACCGGAAGTGTCACGTGACTGAAATTCTGTTCCTGACCTGACATGACCATTCCAAATATATAACTTTCATAAGTTTTTTCTCTATCTCTTAAGGTTTGCTGCTGAAACAGCGTCCCAGACCGACCAGCGTCCCGGACGGACGGAAATCAAGTGATTTCACGAAAACCGGAAGTGTCACGTGACTGAAATTCGGTTCGTGACCTGAAATTACCATTCCAAACATATAACTTTCATAACTTTTTTCTCTATCTCTTACGGTTTGGCTGCTGAAACAGCGTCCAGACATACAGCGTCCAAGACAGACGGAAATCACGTGATTTCTCGAAACCGGAAGTGTCACGTGACTGAAAATGGGTTCCTGGCCTGACATGACCATTCCAAACATATAACTTTCATAACTATTTTCTCTATCTCTTACGGTTTGGCTGCTGAAACAGCGTCCAGACAAAACAGCGTCCCAGACGGAAATCACGAGACTTCTTGAAACCGGAAGTGTAACGTGACTGAAAATCGGTTCCTGGCTGACATGACCATTCCAAACATATAACTTTCATAACTTTTTCTCTATCTCTTACGGTTTGGCTGCTGAAACAGCGTCCAGACAAAACAGCGTCCCAGCCGAAATCACGAGATGTCTCGAAAACCGGAAGTGTCACGTGACTGAAATTCTTTTCCTGACCTGACATGACCATTCCAAACATATAACTTTAATAACTTTTTTCTCTATCTCTTACGGTTTGGCTGCTGAAACAGCGTCCCAGACCGACGAAATCACGTGATTTCTCGAAAACCGGAAGTGTCACGTGACTGAAAATCGGTTCCTGGCTGACATGACCATTCAAACATATAACTTTCATAACTTTCTCTATCTCTTACGGTTTGGCTGCTGAAACAGCGTTCCAGACAAAACAGCGTCCCAGCGGAAATCACGAGATTTCTCGAAAACCGGAAGTGTCACGTGACTGAAATTCTTTTCCTGACCTGACATGACATTCCAAACATATAACTTTAATAACTTTTTTCTCTATCTCTTACGGTTTGGCTGCTGAAACAGCGTCCCAGACCGACGAAAATCACGTGATTTCTCGAAAACCGGAAGTGTCACGTTACTGAAAATCGGTTCCTGGTCTGACATGACCATTCCAAACATATAACTTTCATAATTTTTCTCTATCTCTTACGGTTTGGCTGCTGAAACAGCGTCCCAGACAAAACAGCGTCCCAGACAGACGGAAATCACGAGACTTCTCGAAAACCGGAAGTGTCACGTGACTGAAATTCTGTTCCTGGCCTGACATGACGATTCCAAACATATAACTTTCATAAGTTTTTTTCTCTATCTCTTACGGTTTGGCTGCTGAAACCGCGTCCCAGACCGACCAGCGTCCAGACAGACGGAAATCACGTGATTTCTCGAAAACCGGAAGTGTCACGTGACTGAAAATCGGTTCCTGGCCTGACATGACCATTCCAAACATATAACTTTCATAAGTTTTTTCTCTATCTCTTACGGTTTGCGTGCTGAAACCGCGTCCCAGACAAAACAGCGTCCCAGACAGACGGAAATCACAAGACTTCTCGAAAACCGGAAGTGTCACGTGACTGAAATTCTGTCCTGCCTGACATGACCATTCCAAACATATAACTTTCATAACTTTTCTCTATCTCTTACGGTTTGGCTGCTGAAACAGCGTCCCAGACAAAACAGCGTCCCAGCCGAAATCACGAGACTTCTTGAAACCGGAAGTGTCACGTGACTGAAATTCTGTTCCTGACCTGACATGACCATTCCAAACATATAACTTTCATAAGTTTTTCTCTATCTCTTACGGTTTGGGCTGCTGAAACGCGTCCAGACCGACCAGCGTCCCGGACGGACGGAAATCAAGTGATTCTCGAAAACCGGAAATGTCACGTGACTGAAATTTCGTTCCTGACCTGACATGACCATTCCAAACATATAACTTCCATAACTTTTTTCTCTATCTCTTACGGTTTAGCTGCTGAAACAGCGTCCCAGACAAAACAGCGTCCCAGACAGACGGAAATCACGTGATTTATCGAAAACCGGAAGTGTAACGTGACTGAAAATCGGTTCCTGCCTGACATGACATTGCCAAACATATAACTTGCATAAGTTTTTTCGTCTATCTCTTACAGTTTGGCTGCTGAAACAGCGTCCCAGACCGACCACGGTCGGACGGACGGAAATCACGTGATGTCTCGAAAACCGGAAGTGTCACGTGACTGAAATTCGGTCCTGACCTGACATGACCTTCCAAACATAACTTTCATAACTTTTTTCTCTATCTCTTACGTTTGGGCTGCTGAAACAGCGTCCAGACAAAACAGCGTCCCAGACGGAAATCACGAGATTTCTCGAAAAACCGGAAGTGTCACGTGACTGAAATTCTTTTCTGACCTGACATGACCATTCCAAACATATAACTTGCATAAGTTTTTTCTCTATCTCTTACAGTTTGGCTGCTGAAACAGCGTCCCAGACCGACCAGCGTCCCGGACGGACGGAAATCACGTGATTTCTCGAAAACCGGAAGTGTCACGTGACTGAAATTCGGTTCCTGACCTGACATGACCATTCCAAACATATAACTTTCATAACTTTTTTCTCTATCTCTTACGGTTTGGCTGCTGAAACAGCGTCCCAGACAAAACAGCGTCCAAGACAGACGGAAATCACGTGATTTCTCGAAAACCGGAAGTGTCACGTGACGGAAAATGGGTTCCTGGCCTGACATGACCATTCCAAACATATAACTTTCATAACTATTTTCTCTATCTCTTACGGTTTGGCTGCTGAAACAGCGTCCCAGACAAAACAGCGTCCCAGACGGAAATCACGAGACTTCTTGAAACCGATGTGTCACGTGACTGAAATTCTGTTCCTGACCTGACATGACCATTCCAAATATATAACTTTCATAAGTTTTTTCTCTATCTCTTAAGGTTTGGCTGCTGAAACAGCGTCCCAGACCGACCAGCGTCCGACGGACGGAAATCAAGTGATTTCACGAAAACCGGAAGTGTCACGTGACTGAAATTCGGTCGTGACCTGAAATTACCATTCCAAACATATAACTTTCATAACTTTTTTCTCTATCTCTTACGGTTTGGCTGCTGAAACAGCGTCCCAGACAAAACAGCGTCCAAGACAGACGGAAATCACGTGATTTCTCGAAAACGCGAAGTGTCACGTGACTGAAAATGGTTCCTGGCCTGACATGACCATTCCAAACATATAACTTTCATAACTATTTTCTCTATCTCTTACGGTTTGGCTGCTGAAACAGCGTCCAGACATAACAGCGTCCAGACGGAAATCACGAGACTTCTTGAAACCGGAAGTGTAACGTGACTGAAAATCGGTTCCTGGCCTGACATGACCATTCCAAACATATAACTTCATAACTTTTTCTCTATCTCTTACGGTTTGGCTGCTGAAACAGCGTCCCAGACAAAACAGCGTCCCAGCCGGAAATCACGAGATGTCTCGAAAACCGGAAGTGTCACGTGACTGAAATCTTTTCCTGACCTGACATGACCATTCCAAACATATAACTTTAATAACTTTTTCTCTATCTCTTACGGTTTGGCTGCTGAAACAGCGTCCCAGACCGACGAAAATCACGTGATTTCTCGAAAACCGGAAGTGTCACGTGACTGAAAATCGGTTCCTGGCCTGACATGACCATTCCAAACATATAACTTTCATAACTTTTCTCTATCTCTTACGGTTTGGCTGCTGAAACAGCGTTCCAGACAAAACAGCGTCCCAGCCGAAATCACGAGATTTCTCGAAAACCGGAAGTGTCACGTGACTGAAATTCTTTTCCTGACCTGACATGACCATTCCAAACATATAACTTTAATAACTTTTTCTCTATCTCTTACGGTTTGGCTGCTGAAACAGCGTCCCAGACCGACGAAAATCACGTGATTTCTCGAAAACCGGAAGTGTCACGTGACTGAAAATCGTTCCTGCCTGACATGACCATTCCAAACATATAACTTTCATAATTTTTCTCTATCTCTTACGGTTTGCTGCTGAAACACCGTCCAGACAAAACAGCGTCCCAGACAGACGGAAATCACAAGACTTCTCGAAAACCGAAGTGTCACGTGACTGAAATTCTGTTCCTGGCCTGACATGACGATTCCAAACATATAACTTTCATAAGTTTTTTCTCTATCTCTTACGGTTTGGCTGCTGAAACCGCGTCCAGACCGACCAGCGTCCAGACAGACGGAAATCACGTGATTTCTCGAAAACCGGAAGTGTCACGTGACTGAAAATCGGTTCCTGCCTGACATGACCATTCCAAACATATAACTTTCATAAGTTTTTTCTCTATCTCTTACGGTTTGACTGCTGAAACCGCGTCCAGACTAACAGCGTCCCAGACAGACGGAAATCACGAGACTTCTCGAAACGGAAGTGTCACGTGACTGAAATTCTGTTCTGACCTGACATGACCATTCCAAACATATAACTTTCATAAGTTTTTTCTCTATCTCTTACGGTTTGGCTGCTGAAACCGGCTCCCAGACGACCAGCGTCCCGACGGACGGAAATCACGTGATTTCTCGAAAACCGGAAGTGTCACGTGACTGAAAATCGGTTCCTGGCCTGACATGACCATTCCAAACATATAACTTTCATAAGTTTTTCTCTATCTCTTACGGTTTGGCTGCTGAAACCGCGTCCCAGACAAAACAGCGTCCAGACAGACGGAAATCACGAGACTTCTCGAAACCGGAAGTGTCACGTGACTGAAATTCTGTTCCTGCCTGACATGACCAATCCAAACATATAACTTGCATAAGTTTTTTCTCTACTCTTACGGTTTGGCTGCTGAAACGCGTCCCAGACCGACCAGCGTCCCAGACAGACGAAATCACGTGATTCTCGAAACCGGAAGTGCTCGTGACTGAAAATCGTTCCTGGCCTGACTGACCATTCCAAACATATAACTTCAATAAGTTTTTTCTCTATCTCTTACGGTTTGGCTGCTGAAACCGCGTCCCAGACAAAACAGCGTCCCAGACAGACGGAAATCACAAGACTTCTCGAAAACCGGAAGTGTCACGTGACTGAAATTCTGTTCCTGGCCTGACATGACATTCCAAACATATAACTTTCATAACTTTTCTCTTCTCTTACGGTTTGGCTGCTGAAACAGCGTCCCAGACAAATACAGCGTCCCAGCCGGAAATCACGAGACTTCTTGAAACCGGAAGTGTCACGTGACTGAAATTCTGTTCCTGACTACTCATGACCATTCCAAACATATAACTTTCATAAGTTTTTTCTCTATCTCTACGGTTTGGCTGCTGAAACCGCGTCCCAGACCGACCAGCGTCCCGGACGGACGAAAATCAGTGATTTCTCGAAAACCGGAAGTGTCACGTGACTGAAATTTCGTTCCTGACCTGACATGACCATTCCAAACATATAACTTCAATAACTTTTTTCTCTATCTCTTACGGTTTAGCTGCTGAAACAGCGTCCAGACAAAACAGCGTCCCAGACGGAAATCACGTGATTTATCGAAAACCGGAAGTGTAACGTGACTGAAAATCGGTTCCTGGCCTGACATGACCATTCCAAATATATAACTTTCATAAGTTTTTTCTCTATCTCTTAAGGTTTGGCTGCTGAAACACGGTCCCAGACAAAACAGCGTCCCAGCCGGAAATCACGAGACTTCTTGAAACCGGAAGTGTCACGTGACTGAAATTCTGTTCCTGACCTGACATGACCATTCAAACATATAAACTTTCATAAGTTTTTTCTCTATCTCTTACGGTTGGCTGCTGAAACAGCGTCCAGACAAAACAGCGTCCCAGCCGGAAATCACGAGATGTCTCGAAAACCGGAAGGTCACGTGACTGAAATTCTTTTCCTGACCTGACATGACCATTCCAAACATATAACTTAATAACTTTTTTCTCTATCTCTACGGTTTGGCTGCTGAAACAGCGTCCCAGACCGACGAAAATCACGTGATTTCTCGAAAACCGGAAGTGTCACGTGACTGAAAATCGGTTCCTGGCCTGACATACCATTCCAAACATATAACTTTCATAACTTTTCTCTATCTCTACGGTTTGGCTGCTGAAACAGCGTTCCAGACAAAACAGCGTCCCAGCCGGAAATCACGAGATTTCTCGAAACCGGAAGTGTCACGTGACTGAAATTCTTTTGCTGAAACAGCGTTCCAGACAAAACAGCGTCCCAGCCGGAAATCACGAGATTTCTCGAAAACCGGAAGTGTCACGTGACTGAAATTCTTTTCCTGACCTGACATGACCATTCCAAACATATAACTTTAATAACTTTTTTCTCTATCTCTTACGGTTTGGCTGCTGAAACAGCGTCCCAGACCGACGAAAATCACGTGATTTCTCGAAAACCGGAAGTGTCACGTTACTGAAAATCGGTTCCTGGTCTGACATGACCATTCCAAACATATAACTTTCATAATTTTTCTCTATCTCTTACGGTTTGGCTGCTGAAACAGCGTCCCAGACAAAACAGCGTCCCAGACAGACGGAAATCACGAGACTTCTCGAAAACCGGAAGTGTCACGTGACTGAAATTCTGTTCCTGGCCTGACATGACGATTCCAAACATATAACTTTCATAAGTTTTTTCTCTATCTCTTACGGTTTGGCTGCTGAAACCGCGTCCCAGACCGACCAGCGTCCCAGACAGACGGAAATCACGTGATTTCTCGAAAACCGGAAGTGTCACGTGACTGAAAATCGGTTCCTGGCCTGACATGACCATTCCAAACATATAACTTTCATAAGTTTTTTCTCTATCTCTTACGGTTTGGCTGCTGAAACCGCGTCCCAGACAAAACAGCGTCCCAGACAGACGGAAATCACAAGACTTCTCGAAAACCGGAAGTGTCACGTGACTGAAATTCTGTTCCTGGCCTGACATGACCATTCCAAACATATAACTTTCATAACTTTTCTCTATCTCTTACGGTTTGGCTGCTGAAACAGCGTCCCAGACAAAACAGCGTCCCAGCCGGAAATCACGAGACTTCTTGAAACCGGAAGTGTCACGTGACTGAAATTCTGTTCCTGACCTGACATGACCATTCCAAACATATAACTTTCATAAGTTTTTTCTCTATCTCTTACGGTTTGGCTGCTGAAACCGCGTCCCAGACCGACCAGCGTCCCGGACGGACGGAAATCAAGTGATTTCTCGAAAACCGGAAGTGTCACGTGACTGAAATTTCGTTCCTGACCTGACATGACCATTCCAAACATATAACTTCCATAACTTTTTTCTCTATCTCTTACGGTTTAGCTGCTGAAACAGCGTCCCAGACAAAACAGCGTCCCAGACAGACGGAAATCACGTGATTTATCGAAAACCGGAAGTGTAACGTGACTGAAAATCGGTTCCTGGCCTGACATGACCATTCCAAACATATAACTTGCATAAGTTTTTTCTCTATCTCTTACAGTTTGGCTGCTGAAACAGCGTCCCAGACCGACCAGCGTCCCGGACGGACGGAAATCACGTGATTTCTCGAAAACCGGAAGTGTCACGTGACTGAAATTCGGTTCCTGACCTGACATGACCATTCCAAACATATAACTTTCATAACTTTTTTCTCTATCTCTTACGGTTTGGCTGCTGAAACAGCGTCCCAGACAAAACAGCGTCCCAGACGGAAATCACGAGATTTCTCGAAAACCGGAAGTGTCACGTGACTGAAATTCTTTTCCTGACCTGACATGACCATTCCAAACATATAACTTGCATAAGTTTTTTCTCTATCTCTTACAGTTTGGCTGCTGAAACAGCGTCCCAGACCGACCAGCGTCCCGGACGGACGGAAATCACGTGATTTCTCGAAAACCGGAAGTGTCACGTGACTGAAATTCGGTTCCTGACCTGACATGACCATTCCAAACATATAACTTTCATAACTTTTTTCTCTATCTCTTACGGTTTGGCTGCTGAAACAGCGTCCCAGACAAAACAGCGTCCAAGACAGACGGAAATCACGTGATTTCTCGAAAACCGGAAGTGTCACGTGACTGAAAATGGGTTCCTGGCCTGACATGACCATTCCAAACATATAACTTTCATAACTATTTTCTCTATCTCTTACGGTTTGGCTGCTGAAACAGCGTCCCAGACAAAACAGCGTCCCAGACGGAAATCACGAGACTTCTTGAAACCGGAAGTGTCACGTGACTGAAATTCTGTTCCTGACCTGACATGACCATTCCAAATATATAACTTTCATAAGTTTTTTCTCTATCTCTTAAGGTTTGGCTGCTGAAACAGCGTCCCAGACCGACCAGCGTCCCGGACGGACGGAAATCAAGTGATTTCACGAAAACCGGAAGTGTCACGTGACTGAAATTCGGTTCGTGACCTGAAATTACCATTCCAAACATATAACTTTCATAACTTTTTTCTCTATCTCTTACGGTTTGGCTGCTGAAACAGCGTCCCAGACAAAACAGCGTCCAAGACAGACGGAAATCACGTGATTTCTCGAAAACCGGAAGTGTCACGTGACTGAAAATGGGTTCCTGGCCTGACATGACCATTCCAAACATATAACTTTCATAACTATTTTCTCTATCTCTTACGGTTTGGCTGCTGAAACAGCGTCCCAGACAAAACAGCGTCCCAGACGGAAATCACGAGACTTCTTGAAACCGGAAGTGTAACGTGACTGAAAATCGGTTCCTGGCCTGACATGACCATTCCAAACATATAACTTTCATAACTTTTTTCTCTATCTCTTACGGTTTGGCTGCTGAAACAGCGTCCCAGACAAAACAGCGTCCCAGCCGGAAATCACGAGATGTCTCGAAAACCGGAAGTGTCACGTGACTGAAATTCTTTTCCTGACCTGACATGACCATTCCAAACATATAACTTTAATAACTTTTTTCTCTATCTCTTACGGTTTGGCTGCTGAAACAGCGTCCCAGACCGACGAAAATCACGTGATTTCTCGAAAACCGGAAGTGTCACGTGACTGAAAATCGGTTCCTGGCCTGACATGACCATTCCAAACATATAACTTTCATAACTTTTCTCTATCTCTTACGGTTTGGCTGCTGAAACAGCGTTCCAGACAAAACAGCGTCCCAGCCGGAAATCACGAGATTTCTCGAAAACCGGAAGTGTCACGTGACTGAAATTCTTTTCCTGACCTGACATGACCATTCCAAACATATAACTTTAATAACTTTTTTCTCTATCTCTTACGGTTTGGCTGCTGAAACAGCGTCCCAGACCGACGAAAATCACGTGATTTCTCGAAAACCGGAAGTGTCACGTGACTGAAAATCGGTTCCTGGCCTGACATGACCATTCCAAACATATAACTTTCATAATTTTTCTCTATCTCTTACGGTTTGGCTGCTGAAACACCGTCCCAGACAAAACAGCGTCCCAGACAGACGGAAATCACGAGACTTCTCGAAAACCGGAAGTGTCACGTGACTGAAATTCTGTTCCTGGCCTGACATGACGATTCCAAACATATAACTTTCATAAGTTTTTTCTCTATCTCTTACGGTTTGGCTGCTGAAACCGCGTCCCAGACCGACCAGCGTCCCAGACAGACGGAAATCACGTGATTTCTCGAAAACCGGAAGTGTCACGTGACTGAAATTCTGTTCCTGGCCTGACATGACGATTCCAAACATATAACTTTCATAAGTTTTTTCTCTATCTCTTACGGTTTGGCTGCTGAAACAGCGTCCCAGACAAAACAGCGTCCCAGACGGAAATCACGAGATTTCTCGAAAACCGGAAGTGTCACGTGACTGAAATTCTTTTCCTGACCTGACATGACCATTCCAAACATATAACTTGCATAAGTTTTTTCTCTATCTCTTACAGTTTGGCTGCTGAAACAGCGTCCCAGACCGACCAGCGTCCCGGACGGACGGAAATCACGTGATTTCTCGAAAACCGGAAGTGTCACGTGACTGAAATTCGGTTCCTGACCTGACATGACCATTCCAAACATATAACTTTCATAACTTTTTTCTCTATCTCTTACGGTTTGGCTGCTGAAACAGCGTCCCAGACAAAACAGCGTCCAAGACAGACGGAAATCACGTGATTTCTCGAAAACCGGAAGTGTCACGTGACTGAAAATGGGTTCCTGGCCTGACATGACCATTCCAAACATATAACTTTCATAACTATTTTCTCTATCTCTTACGGTTTGGCTGCTGAAACAGCGTCCCAGACAAAACAGCGTCCCAGACGGAAATCACGAGACTTCTTGAAACCGGAAGTGTCACGTGACTGAAATTCTGTTCCTGACCTGACATGACCATTCCAAATATATAACTTTCATAAGTTTTTTCTCTATCTCTTAAGGTTTGGCTGCTGAAACAGCGTCCCAGACCGACCAGCGTCCCGGACGGACGGAAATCAAGTGATTTCACGAAAACCGGAAGTGTCACGTGACTGAAATTCGGTTCGTGACCTGAAATTACCATTCCAAACATATAACTTTCATAACTTTTTTCTCTATCTCTTACGGTTTGGCTGCTGAAACAGCGTCCCAGACAAAACAGCGTCCAAGACAGACGGAAATCACGTGATTTCTCGAAAACCGGAAGTGTCACGTGACTGAAAATGGGTTCCTGGCCTGACATGACCATTCCAAACATATAACTTTCATAACTATTTTCTCTATCTCTTACGGTTTGGCTGCTGAAACAGCGTCCCAGACAAAACAGCGTCCCAGACGGAAATCACGAGACTTCTTGAAACCGGAAGTGTAACGTGACTGAAAATCGGTTCCTGGCCTGACATGACCATTCCAAACATATAACTTTCATAACTTTTTTCTCTATCTCTTACGGTTTGGCTGCTGAAACAGCGTCCCAGACAAAACAGCGTCCCAGCCGGAAATCACGAGATGTCTCGAAAACCGGAAGTGTCACGTGACTGAAATTCTTTTCCTGACCTGACATGACCATTCCAAACATATAACTTTAATAACTTTTTTCTCTATCTCTTACGGTTTGGCTGCTGAAACAGCGTCCCAGACCGACGAAAATCACGTGATTTCTCGAAAACCGGAAGTGTCACGTGACTGAAAATCGGTTCCTGGCCTGACATGACCATTCCAAACATATAACTTTCATAACTTTTCTCTATCTCTTACGGTTTGGCTGCTGAAACAGCGTTCCAGACAAAACAGCGTCCCAGCCGGAAATCACGAGATTTCTCGAAAACCGGAAGTGTCACGTGACTGAAATTCTTTTCCTGACCTGACATGACCATTCCAAACATATAACTTTAATAACTTTTTTCTCTATCTCTTACGGTTTGGCTGCTGAAACAGCGTCCCAGACCGACGAAAATCACGTGATTTCTCGAAAACCGGAAGTGTCACGTGACTGAAAATCGGTTCCTGGCCTGACATGACCATTCCAAACATATAACTTTCATAATTTTTCTCTATCTCTTACGGTTTGGCTGCTGAAACACCGTCCCAGACAAAACAGCGTCCCAGACAGACGGAAATCACGAGACTTCTCGAAAACCGGAAGTGTCACGTGACTGAAATTCTGTTCCTGGCCTGACATGACGATTCCAAACATATAACTTTCATAAGTTTTTTCTCTATCTCTTACGGTTTGGCTGCTGAAACCGCGTCCCAGACCGACCAGCGTCCCAGACAGACGGAAATCACGTGATTTCTCGAAAACCGGAAGTGTCACGTGACTGAAAATCGGTTCCTGGCCTGACATGACCATTCCAAACATATAACTTTCATAAGTTTTTTCTCTATCTCTTACGGTTTGGCTGCTGAAACCGCGTCCCAGACAAAACAGCGTCCCAGACAGACGGAAATCACGAGACTTCTCGAAAACCGGAAGTGTCACGTGACTGAAATTCTGTTCCTGACCTGACATGACCATTCCAAACATATAACTTTCATAAGTTTTTTCTCTATCTCTTACGGTTTGGCTGCTGAAACCGCGTCCCAGACCGACCAGCGTCCCGGACGGACGGAAATCACGTGATTTCTCGAAAACCGGAAGTGTAACGTGACTGAAAATCGGTTCCTGGCCTGACATGACCATTCCAAACATATAACTTTCATAAGTTTTTTCTCTATCTCTTACGGTTTGGCTGCTGAAACCGCGTCCCAGACAAAACAGCGTCCCAGACAGACGGAAATCACGAGACTTCTCGAAAACCGGAAGTGTCACGTGACTGAAATTCTGTTCCTGGCCTGACATGACCATTCCAAACATATAACTTTCATAAGTTTTTTCTCTATCTCTTACGGTTTGGCTGCTGAAACCGCGTCCCAGACCGACCAGCGTCCCAGACAGACGGAAATCACGTGATTTCTCGAAAACCGGAAGTGTCACGTGACTGAAAATCGGTTCCTGGCCTGACATGACCATTCCAAACATATAACTTTCATAAGTTTTTTCTCTATCTCTTACGGTTTGGCTGCTGAAACCGCGTCCCAGACAAAACAGCGTCCCAGACAGACGGAAATCACAAGACTTCTCGAAAACCGGAAGTGTCACGTGACTGAAATTCTGTTCCTGGCCTGACATGACCATTCCAAACATATAACTTTCATAACTTTTCTCTATCTCTTACGGTTTGGCTGCTGAAACAGCGTCCCAGACAAAACAGCGTCCCAGCCGGAAATCACGAGACTTCTTGAAACCGGAAGTGTCACGTGACTGAAATTCTGTTCCTGACCTGACATGACCATTCCAAACATATAACTTTCATAAGTTTTTTCTCTATCTCTTACGGTTTGGCTGCTGAAACCGCGTCCCAGACCGACCAGCGTCCCGGACGGACGAAAATCAAGTGATTTCTCGAAAACCGGAAGTGTCACGTGACTGAAATTTCGTTCCTGACCTGACATGACCATTCCAAACATATAACTTCAATAACTTTTTTCTCTATCTCTTACGGTTTAGCTGCTGAAACAGCGTCCCAGACAAAACAGCGTCCCAGACAGACGGAAATCACGTGATTTATCGAAAACCGGAAGTGTAACGTGACTGAAAATCGGTTCCTGGCCTGACATGACCATTCCAAACATATAACTTTCATAACTTTTTTCTCTATCTCTTACGGTTTGGCTGCTGAAACAGCGTCCCAGACAAAACAGCGTCCCAGACGGAAATCACGAGATTTCTCGAAAACCGGAAGTGTCACGTGACTGAAATTCTTTTCCTGACCTGACATGACCATTCCAAACATATAACTTGCATAAGTTTTTTCTCTATCTCTTACAGTTTGGCTGCTGAAACAGCGTCCCAGACCGACCAGCGTCCCGGACGGACGGAAATCACGTGATTTCTCGAAAACCGGAAGTGTCACGTGACTGAAATTCGGTTCCTGACCTGACATGACCATTCCAAACATATAACTTTCATAACTTTTTTCTCTATCTCTTACGGTTTGGCTGCTGAAACAGCGTCCCAGATAAAACAGCGTCCAAGACAGACGGAAATCACGTGATTTCTCGAAAACCGGAAGTGTCATGTGACTGAAAATGGGTTCCTGGCCTGACATGACCATTCCAAACATATAACTTTCATAACTATTTTCTCTATCTCTTACGGTTTGGCTGCTGAAACAGCGTCCCAGACAAAACAGCGTCCCAGACGGAAATCACGAGACTTCTTGAAACCGGAAGTGTCACGTGACTGAAAATCGGTTCCTGGCCTGACATGACCATTCCAAACATATAACTTTCATAAGTTTTTTCTCTATCTCTTACGGTTTGGCTGCTGAAACCGCGTCCCAGACAAAACAGCGTCCCAGACAGACGGAAATCACAAGACTTCTCGAAAACCGGAAGTGTCACGTGACTGAAATTCTGTTCCTGGCCTGACATGACCATTCCAAACATATAACTTTCATAACTTTTCTCTATCTCTTACGGTTTGGCTGCTGAAACAGCGTCCCAGACAAAACAGCGTCCCAGCCGGAAATCACGAGACTTCTTGAAACCGGAAGTGTCACGTGACTGAAATTCTGTTCCTGACCTGACATGACCATTCCAAACATATAACTTTCATAAGTTTTTTCTCTATCTCTTACGGTTTGGCTGCTGAAACCGCGTCCCAGACCGACCAGCGTCCCGGACGGACGAAAATCAAGTGATTTCTCGAAAACCGGAAGTGTCACGTGACTGAAAATCGGTTCCTGGCCTGACATGACCATTCCAAACATATAACTTTCATAACTTTTCTCTATCTCTTACGGTTTGGCTGCTGAAACAGCGTTCCAGACAAAACAGCGTCCCAGCCGGAAATCACGAGATTTCTCGAAAACCGGAAGTGTCACGTGACTGAAATTCTTTTCCTGACCTGACATGACCATTCCAAACATATAACTTTAATAACTTTTTTCTCTATCTCTTACGGTTTGGCTGCTGAAACAGCGTCCCAGACCGACGAAAATCACGTGATTTCTCGAAAACCGGAAGTGTCACGTGACTGAAAATCGGTTCCTGGCCTGACATGACCATTCCAAACATATAACTTTCATAATTTTTCTCTATCTCTTACGGTTTGGCTGCTGAAACACCGTCCCAGACAAAACAGCGTCCCAGACAGACGGAAATCACGAGACTTCTCGAAAACCGGAAGTGTCACGTGACTGAAATTCTGTTCCTGGCCTGACATGACGATTCCAAACATATAACTTTCATAAGTTTTTTCTCTATCTCTTACGGTTTGGCTGCTGAAACCGCGTCCCAGACCGACCAGCGTCCCAGACAGACGGAAATCACGTGATTTCTCGAAAACCGGAAGTGTCACGTGACTGAAAATCGGTTCCTGGCCTGACATGACCATTCCAAACATATAACTTTCATAAGTTTTTTCTCTATCTCTTACGGTTTGACTGCTGAAACCGCGTCCCAGACAAAACAGCGTCCCAGACAGACGGAAATCACGAGACTTCTCGAAAACCGGAAGTGTCACGTGACTGAAATTCTGTTCCTGACCTGACATGACCATTCCAAACATATAACTTTCATAAGTTTTTTCTCTATCTCTTACGGTTTGGCTGCTGAAACCGCGTCCCAGACCGACCAGCGTCCCGGACGGACGGAAATCACGTGATTTCTCGAAAACCGGAAGTGTCACGTGACTGAAAATCGGTTCCTGGCCTGACATGACCATTCCAAACATATAACTTTCATAAGTTTTTTCTCTATCTCTTACGGTTTGGCTGCTGAAACCGCGTCCCAGACAAAACAGCGTCCCAGACAGACGGAAATCACGAGACTTCTCGAAAACCGGAAGTGTCACGTGACTGAAATTCTGTTCCTGGCCTGACATGACCATTCCAAACATATAACTTTCATAAGTTTTTTCTCTATCTCTTACGGTTTGGCTGCTGAAACCGCGTCCCAGACCGACCAGCGTCCCAGACAGACGGAAATCACGAGACTTCTCGAAAACCGGAAGTGTCACGTGACTGAAATTCTGTTCCTGACCTGACATGACCATTCCAAACATATAACTTTCATAAGTTTTTTCTCTATCTCTTACGGTTTGGCTGCTGAAACCGCGTCCCAGACCGACCAGCGTCCCGGACGGACGGAAATCACGTGATTTCTCGAAAACCGGAAGTGTAACGTGACTGAAAATCGGTTCCTGGCCTGACATGACCATTCCAAACATATAACTTTCATAAGTTTTTTCTCTATCTCTTACGGTTTGGCTGCTGAAACCGCGTCCCAGACAAAACAGCGTCCCAGACAGACGGAAATCACGAGACTTCTCGAAAACCGGAAGTGTCACGTGACTGAAATTCTGTTCCTGGCCTGACATGACCATTCCAAACATATAACTTTCATAAGTTTTTTCTCTATCTCTTACGGTTTGGCTGCTGAAACCGCGTCCCAGACAAAACAGCGTCCCAGACAGACGGAAATCACAAGACTTCTCGAAAACCGGAAGTGTCACGTGACTGAAATTCTGTTCCTGGCCTGACATGACCATTCCAAACATATAACTTTCATAACTTTTCTCTATCTCTTACGGTTTGGCTGCTGAAACAGCGTCCCAGACAAAACAGCGTCCCAGCCGGAAATCACGAGACTTCTTGAAA
Source organism: Agriotes lineatus (assembly GCA_940337035.1). Taxonomy (NCBI): domain Eukaryota; kingdom Metazoa; phylum Arthropoda; class Insecta; order Coleoptera; family Elateridae; genus Agriotes; species Agriotes lineatus. Next base: position 27,996 of record CALNHX010008475.1, on the reverse strand, counting down.
CCGGAAGTGTCACGTGACTGAAATTCTGTTCCTGACCTGACATGACCATTCCAAACATATAACTTTCATAAGTTTTTTCTCTATCTCTTACGGTTTGGCTGCTGAAACCGCGTCCCAGACCGACCAGCGTCCCGGACGGACGAAAATCAAGTGATTTCTCGAAAACCGGAAGTGTCACGTGACTGAAATTTCGTTCCTGACCTGACATGACCATTCCAAACATATAACTTCAATAACTTTTTTCTCTATCTCTTACGGTTTAGCTGCTGAAACAGCGTCCCAGACAAAACAGCGTCCCAGACAGACGGAAATCACGTGATTTATCGAAAACCGGAAGTGTAACGTGACTGAAAATCGGTTCCTGGCCTGACATGACCATTCCAAATATATAACTTTCATAAGTTTTTTCTCTATCTCTTAAGGTTTGGCTGCTGAAACAGCGTCCCAGACAAAACAGCGTCCCAGCCGGAAATCACGAGACTTCTTGAAACCGGAAGTGTCACGTGACTGAAATTCTGTTCCTGACCTGACATGACCATTCCAAACATATAACTTTCATAAGTTTTTTCTCTATCTCTTACGGTTTGGCTGCTGAAACCGCGTCCCAGACCGACCAGCGTCCCGGACGGACGAAAATCAAGTGATTTCTCGAAAACCGGAAGTGTCACGTGACTGAAATTTCGTTCCTGACCTGACATGACCATTCCAAACATATAACTTCAATAACTTTTTTCTCTATCTCTTACGGTTTGGCTGCTGAAACAGCGTCCCAGACAAAACAGCGTCCCAGACGGAAATCACGAGATTTCTCGAAAACCGGAAGTGTCACGTGACTGAAATTCTTTTCCTGACCTGACATGACCATTCCAAACATATAACTTGCATAAGTTTTTTCTCTATCTCTTACAGTTTGGCTGCTGAAACAGCGTCCCAGACCGACCAGCGTCCCGGACGGACGGAAATCACGTGATTTCTCGAAAACCGGAAGTGTCACGTGACTGAAATTCGGTTCCTGACCTGACATGACCATTCCAAACATATAACTTTCATAACTTTTTTCTCTATCTCTTACGGTTTGGCTGCTGAAACAGCGTCCCAGACAAAACAGCGTCCAAGACAGACGGAAATCACGTGATTTCTCGAAAACCGGAAGTGTCACGTGACTGAAAATGGGTTCCTGGCCTGACATGACCATTCCAAACATATAACTTTCATAACTATTTTCTCTATCTCTTACGGTTTGGCTGCTGAAACAGCGTCCCAGACAAAACAGCGTCCCAGACGGAAATCACGAGACTTCTTGAAACCGGAAGTGTCACGTGACTGAAATTCTGTTCCTGACCTGACATGACCATTCCAAATATATAACTTTCATAAGTTTTTTCTCTATCTCTTAAGGTTTGGCTGCTGAAACAGCGTCCCAGACCGACCAGCGTCCCGGACGGACGGAAATCAAGTGATTTCACGAAAACCGGAAGTGTCACGTGACTGAAATTCGGTTCGTGACCTGAAATTACCATTCCAAACATATAACTTTCATAACTTTTTTCTCTATCTCTTACGGTTTGGCTGCTGAAACAGCGTCCCAGACAAAACAGCGTCCAAGACAGACGGAAATCACGTGATTTCTCGAAAACCGGAAGTGTCACGTGACTGAAAATGGGTTCCTGGCCTGACATGACCATTCCAAACATATAACTTTCATAACTATTTTCTCTATCTCTTACGGTTTGGCTGCTGAAACAGCGTCCCAGACAAAACAGCGTCCCAGACGGAAATCACGAGACTTCTTGAAACCGGAAGTGTAACGTGACTGAAAATCGGTTCCTGGCCTGACATGACCATTCCAAACATATAACTTTCATAACTTTTTTCTCTATCTCTTACGGTTTGGCTGCTGAAACAGCGTCCCAGACAAAACAGCGTCCCAGCCGGAAATCACGAGATGTCTCGAAAACCGGAAGTGTCACGTGACTGAAATTCTTTTCCTGACCTGACATGACCATTCCAAACATATAACTTTAATAACTTTTTTCTCTATCTCTTACGGTTTGGCTGCTGAAACAGCGTCCCAGACCGACGAAAATCACGTGATTTCTCGAAAACCGGAAGTGTCACGTGACTGAAAATCGGTTCCTGGCCTGACATGACCATTCCAAACATATAACTTTCATAACTTTTCTCTATCTCTTACGGTTTGGCTGCTGAAACAGCGTTCCAGACAAAACAGCGTCCCAGCCGGAAATCACGAGATTTCTCGAAAACCGGAAGTGTCACGTGACTGAAATTCTTTTCCTGACCTGACATGACCATTCCAAACATATAACTTTAATAACTTTTTTCTCTATCTCTTACGGTTTGGCTGCTGAAACAGCGTCCCAGACCGACGAAAATCACGTGATTTCTCGAAAACCGGAAGTGTCACGTGACTGAAAATCGGTTCCTGGCCTGACATGACCATTCCAAACATATAACTTTCATAATTTTTCTCTATCTCTTACGGTTTGGCTGCTGAAACACCGTCCCAGACAAAACAGCGTCCCAGACAGACGGAAATCACGAGACTTCTCGAAAACCGGAAGTGTCACGTGACTGAAATTCTGTTCCTGGCCTGACATGACGATTCCAAACATATAACTTTCATAAGTTTTTTCTCTATCTCTTACGGTTTGGCTGCTGAAACCGCGTCCCAGACCGACCAGCGTCCCAGACAGACGGAAATCACGTGATTTCTCGAAAACCGGAAGTGTCACGTGACTGAAATTCTGTTCCTGGCCTGACATGACGATTCCAAACATATAACTTTCATAAGTTTTTTCTCTATCTCTTACGGTTTGGCTGCTGAAACAGCGTCCCAGACAAAACAGCGTCCCAGACGGAAATCACGAGATTTCTCGAAAACCGGAAGTGTCACGTGACTGAAATTCTTTTCCTGACCTGACATGACCATTCCAAACATATAACTTGCATAAGTTTTTTCTCTATCTCTTACAGTTTGGCTGCTGAAACAGCGTCCCAGACCGACCAGCGTCCCGGACGGACGGAAATCACGTGATTTCTCGAAAACCGGAAGTGTCACGTGACTGAAATTCGGTTCCTGACCTGACATGACCATTCCAAACATATAACTTTCATAACTTTTTTCTCTATCTCTTACGGTTTGGCTGCTGAAACAGCGTCCCAGACAAAACAGCGTCCAAGACAGACGGAAATCACGTGATTTCTCGAAAACCGGAAGTGTCACGTGACTGAAAATGGGTTCCTGGCCTGACATGACCATTCCAAACATATAACTTTCATAACTATTTTCTCTATCTCTTACGGTTTGGCTGCTGAAACAGCGTCCCAGACAAAACAGCGTCCCAGACGGAAATCACGAGACTTCTTGAAACCGGAAGTGTCACGTGACTGAAATTCTGTTCCTGACCTGACATGACCATTCCAAATATATAACTTTCATAAGTTTTTTCTCTATCTCTTAAGGTTTGGCTGCTGAAACAGCGTCCCAGACCGACCAGCGTCCCGGACGGACGGAAATCAAGTGATTTCACGAAAACCGGAAGTGTCACGTGACTGAAATTCGGTTCGTGACCTGAAATTACCATTCCAAACATATAACTTTCATAACTTTTTTCTCTATCTCTTACGGTTTGGCTGCTGAAACAGCGTCCCAGACAAAACAGCGTCCAAGACAGACGGAAATCACGTGATTTCTCGAAAACCGGAAGTGTCACGTGACTGAAAATGGGTTCCTGGCCTGACATGACCATTCCAAACATATAACTTTCATAACTATTTTCTCTATCTCTTACGGTTTGGCTGCTGAAACAGCGTCCCAGACAAAACAGCGTCCCAGACGGAAATCACGAGACTTCTTGAAACCGGAAGTGTAACGTGACTGAAAATCGGTTCCTGACCTGACATGACCATTCCAAACATATAACTTTCATAACTTTTTTCTCTATCTCTTACGGTTTGGCTGCTGAAACAGCGTCCCAGACAAAACAGCGTCCCAGCCGGAAATCACGAGATGTCTCGAAAACCGGAAGTGTCACGTGACTGAAATTCTTTTCCTGACCTGACATGACCATTCCAAACATATAACTTTAATAACTTTTTTCTCTATCTCTTACGGTTTGGCTGCTGAAACAGCGTCCCAGACCGACGAAAATCACGTGATTTCTCGAAAACCGGAAGTGTCACGTGACTGAAAATCGGTTCCTGGCCTGACATGACCATTCCAAACATATAACTTTCATAACTTTTCTCTATCTCTTACGGTTTGGCTGCTGAAACAGCGTTCCAGACAAAACAGCGTCCCAGCCGGAAATCACGAGATTTCTCGAAAACCGGAAGTGTCACGTGACTGAAATTCTTTTCCTGACCTGACATGACCATTCCAAACATATAACTTTAATAACTTTTTTCTCTATCTCTTACGGTTTGGCTGCTGAAACAGCGTCCCAGACCGACGAAAATCACGTGATTTCTCGAAAACCGGAAGTGTCACGTGACTGAAAATCGGTTCCTGGCCTGACATGACCATTCCAAACATATAACTTTCATAATTTTTCTCTATCTCTTACGGTTTGGCTGCTGAAACACCGTCCCAGACAAAACAGCGTCCCAGACAGACGGAAATCACGAGACTTCTCGAAAACCGGAAGTGTCACGTGACTGAAATTCTGTTCCTGGCCTGACATGACGATTCCAAACATATAACTTTCATAAGTTTTTTCTCTATCTCTTACGGTTTGGCTGCTGAAACCGCGTCCCAGACCGACCAGCGTCCCAGACAGACGGAAATCACGTGATTTCTCGAAAACCGGAAGTGTCACGTGACTGAAAATCGGTTCCTGGCCTGACATGACCATTCCAAACATATAACTTTCATAAGTTTTTTCTCTATCTCTTACGGTTTGGCTGCTGAAACCGCGTCCCAGACAAAACAGCGTCCCAGACAGACGGAAATCACGAGACTTCTCGAAAACCGGAAGTGTCACGTGACTGAAATTCTGTTCCTGACCTGACATGACCATTCCAAACATATAACTTTCATAAGTTTTTTCTCTATCTCTTACGGTTTGGCTGCTGAAACCGCGTCCCAGACCGACCAGCGTCCCGGACGGACGGAAATCACGTGATTTCTCGAAAACCGGAAGTGTAACGTGACTGAAAATCGGTTCCTGGCCTGACATGACCATTCCAAACATATAACTTTCATAAGTTTTTTCTCTATCTCTTACGGTTTGGCTGCTGAAACCGCGTCCCAGACAAAACAGCGTCCCAGACAGACGGAAATCACGAGACTTCTCGAAAACCGGAAGTGTCACGTGACTGAAATTCTGTTCCTGGCCTGACATGACCATTCCAAACATATAACTTTCATAAGTTTTTTCTCTATCTCTTACGGTTTGGCTGCTGAAACCGCGTCCCAGACCGACCAGCGTCCCAGACAGACGGAAATCACGTGATTTCTCGAAAACCGGAAGTGTCACGTGACTGAAAATCGGTTCCTGGCCTGACATGACCATTCCAAACATATAACTTTCATAAGTTTTTTCTCTATCTCTTACGGTTTGGCTGCTGAAACCGCGTCCCAGACAAAACAGCGTCCCAGACAGACGGAAATCACAAGACTTCTCGAAAACCGGAAGTGTCACGTGACTGAAATTCTGTTCCTGGCCTGACATGACCATTCCAAACATATAACTTTCATAACTTTTCTCTATCTCTTACGGTTTGGCTGCTGAAACAGCGTCCCAGACAAAACAGCGTCCCAGCCGGAAATCACGAGACTTCTTGAAACCGGAAGTGTCACGTGACTGAAATTCTGTTCCTGACCTGACATGACCATTCCAAACATATAACTTTCATAAGTTTTTTCTCTATCTCTTACGGTTTGGCTGCTGAAACCGCGTCCCAGACCGACCAGCGTCCCGGACGGACGAAAATCAAGTGATTTCTCGAAAACCGGAAGTGTCACGTGACTGAAATTTCGTTCCTGACCTGACATGACCATTCCAAACATATAACTTCAATAACTTTTTTCTCTATCTCTTACGGTTTAGCTGCTGAAACAGCGTCCCAGACAAAACAGCGTCCCAGACAGACGGAAATCACGTGATTTATCGAAAACCGGAAGTGTAACGTGACTGAAAATCGGTTCCTGGCCTGACATGACCATTCCAAACATATAACTTTCATAACTTTTTTCTCTATCTCTTACGGTTTGGCTGCTGAAACAGCGTCCCAGACAAAACAGCGTCCCAGACGGAAATCACGAGATTTCTCGAAAACCGGAAGTGTCACGTGACTGAAATTCTTTTCCTGACCTGACATGACCATTCCAAACATATAACTTGCATAAGTTTTTTCTCTATCTCTTACAGTTTGGCTGCTGAAACAGCGTCCCAGACCGACCAGCGTCCCGGACGGACGGAAATCACGTGATTTCTCGAAAACCGGAAGTGTCACGTGACTGAAATTCGGTTCCTGACCTGACATGACCATTCCAAACATATAACTTTCATAACTTTTTTCTCTATCTCTTACGGTTTGGCTGCTGAAACAGCGTCCCAGATAAAACAGCGTCCAAGACAGACGGAAATCACGTGATTTCTCGAAAACCGGAAGTGTCATGTGACTGAAAATGGGTTCCTGGCCTGACATGACCATTCCAAACATATAACTTTCATAACTATTTTCTCTATCTCTTACGGTTTGGCTGCTGAAACAGCGTCCCAGACAAAACAGCGTCCCAGACGGAAATCACGAGACTTCTTGAAACCGGAAGTGTCACGTGACTGAAAATCGGTTCCTGGCCTGACATGACCATTCCAAACATATAACTTTCATAAGTTTTTTCTCTATCTCTTACGGTTTGGCTGCTGAAACCGCGTCCCAGACAAAACAGCGTCCCAGACAGACGGAAATCACAAGACTTCTCGAAAACCGGAAGTGTCACGTGACTGAAATTCTGTTCCTGGCCTGACATGACCATTCCAAACATATAACTTTCATAACTTTTCTCTATCTCTTACGGTTTGGCTGCTGAAACAGCGTCCCAGACAAAACAGCGTCCCAGCCGGAAATCACGAGACTTCTTGAAACCGGAAGTGTCACGTGACTGAAATTCTGTTCCTGACCTGACATGACCATTCCAAACATATAACTTTCATAAGTTTTTTCTCTATCTCTTACGGTTTGGCTGCTGAAACCGCGTCCCAGACCGACCAGCGTCCCGGACGGACGAAAATCAAGTGATTTCTCGAAAACCGGAAGTGTCACGTGACTGAAATTTCGTTCCTGACCTGACATGACCATTCCAAACATATAACTTCAATAACTTTTTTCTCTATCTCTTACGGTTTAGCTGCTGAAACAGCGTCCCAGACAAAACAGCGTCCCAGACAGACGGAAATCACGTGATTTATCGAAAACCGGAAGTGTAACGTGACTGAAAATCGGTTCCTGGCCTGACATGACCATTCCAAACATATAACTTTCATAACTTTTTTCTCTATCTCTTACGGTTTGGCTGCTGAAACAGCGTCCCAGACAAAACAGCGTCCCAGACGGAAATCACGAGATTTCTCGAAAACCGGAAGTGTCACGTGACTGAAATTCTTTTCCTGACCTGACATGACCATTCCAAACATATAACTTGCATAAGTTTTTTCTCTATCTCTTACAGTTTGGCTGCTGAAACAGCGTCCCAGACCGACCAGCGTCCCGGACGGACGGAAATCACGTGATTTCTCGAAAACCGGAAGTGTCACGTGACTGAAATTCGGTTCCTGACCTGACATGACCATTCCAAACATATAACTTTCATAACTTTTTTCTCTATCTCTTACGGTTTGGCTGCTGAAACAGCGTCCCAGACAAAACAGCGTCCAAGACAGACGGAAATCACGTGATTTCTCGAAAACCGGAAGTGTCACGTGACTGAAAATGGGTTCCTGGCCTGACATGACCATTCCAAACATATAACTTTCATAACTATTTTCTCTATCTCTTACGGTTTGGCTGCTGAAACAGCGTCCCAGACAAAACAGCGTCCCAGACGGAAATCACGAGACTTCTTGAAACCGGAAGTGTCACGTGACTGAAATTCTGTTCCTGACCTGACATGGCCATTCCAAATATATAACTTTCATAAGTTTTTTCTCTATCTCTTAAGGTTTGGCTGCTGAAACAGCGTCCCAGACCGACCAGCGTCCCGGACGGACGGAAATCAAGTGATTTCACGAAAACCGGAAGTGTCACGTGACTGAAATTCGGTTCGTGACCTAACATGACCATTCCAAACATATAACTTTCATAACTTTTTTCTCTATCTCTTACGGTTTGGCTGCTGAAACAGCGTCCCAGACAAAACAGCGTCCAAGACAGACGGAAATCACGTGATTTCTCGAAAACCGGAAGTGTCACGTGACTGAAAATGGGTTCCTGGCCTGACATGACCATTCCAAACATATAACTTTCATAACTATTTTCTCTATCTCTTACGGTTTGGCTGCTGAAACAGCGTCCCAGACAAAACAGCGTCCCAGACGGAAATCACGAGACTTCTTGAAACCGGAAGTGTAACGTGACTGAAAATCGGTTCCTGGCCTGACATGACCATTCCAAACATATAACTTTCATAACTTTTTTCTCTATCTCTTACGGTTTGGCTGCTGAAACAGCGTCCCAGACAAAACAGCGTCCCAGCCGGAAATCACGAGATGTCTCGAAAACCGGAAGTGTCACGTGACTGAAATTCTTTTCCTGACCTGACATGACCATACCAAACATATAACTTTCATAACTTTTTTCTCTATCTCTTACGGTTTGGCTGCTGAAACAGCGTCCCAGACCGACGAAAATCACGTGATTTCTCGAAAACCGGAAGTGTCACGTGACTGAAAATCGGTTCCTGGCCTGACATGACCATTCCAAACATATAACTTTCATAACTTTTTTCTCTATCTCTTACGGTTTGGCTGCTGAAACAGCGTCCCAGACAAAACAGCGTCCCAGACGGAAATCACGAGATTTCTCGAAAACCGGAAGTGTCACGTGACTGAAATTCTTTTCCTGACCTGACATGACCATTCCAAACATATAACTTTCATAAGTTTTATCTCTATCTCTTACAGTTTGGCTGCTGAAACAGCGTCCCAGACCGACCAGCGTCCCGGACGGACGGAAATCACGTGATTTCTCGAAAACCGGAAGTGTCACGTGACTGAAATTCGGTTCCTGACCTGACATGACCATTCCAAACATATAACTTTCATAACTTTTTTCTCTATCTCTTACGGTTTGGATGCTGAAACAGCGTCCCAGACAAAACAGCGTCCAAGACAGACGGAAATCACGTGATTTCTCGAAAACCGGAAGTGTCACGTGACTGAAAATGGGTTCCTGGCCTGACATGACCATTCCAAACATATAACTTTCATAACTATTTTCTCTATCTCTTACGGTTTGGCTGCTGAAACAGCGTCCCAGACAAAACAGCGTCCCAGACGGAAATCACGAGACTTCTTGAAACCGGAAGTGTCACGTGACTGAAATTCTGTTCCTGACCTGACATGACCATTCCAAATATATAACTTTCATAAGTTTTTTCTCTATCTCTTAAGGTTTGGCTGCTGAAACAGCGTCCCAGGCCGACCAGCGTCCCGGACGGACGGAAATCAAGTGATTTCTCGAAAACCGGAAGTGTCACGTGACTGAAATTCGGTTCCTGACCTGACATGACCATTCCAAACATATAACTTTCATAACTTTTTTCTCTATCTCTTACGGTTTGGCTGCTGAAACAGCGTCCCAGACAAAACAGCGTCCAAGACAGACGGAAATCACGTGATTTCTCGAAAACCGGAAGTGTCACGTGACTGAAAATCGGTTCCTGGCCTGACATGACCATTCCAAACATATAACTTTCATAAGTTTTTTCTCTATCTCTTACGGTTTGGCTGCTGAAACAGCGTCCCAGACAAAACAGCGTCCCAGACGGAAATCACGAGATTTCTCGAAAACCGGAAGTGTCACGTGACTGAAATTCTTTTCCTGACCTGACATGACCATTCCAAACATATAACTTGCATAAGTTTTTTCTCTATCTCTTACAGTTTGGCTGCTGAAACAGCGTCCCAGACCGACCAGCGTCCCGGACGGACGGAAATCACGTGATTTCTCGAAAACCGGAAGTGTCACGTGACTGAAATTCGGTTCCTGACCTGACATGACGATTCCAAACATATAACTTTCATAAGTTTTTTCTCTATCTCTTACGGTTTGGCTGCTGAAACCGCGTCCCAGACCGACCAGCGTCCCAGACAGACGGAAATCACGTGATTTCTCGAAAACCGGAAGTGTCACGTGACTGAAATTCTGTTCCTGGCCTGACATGACGATTCCAAACATATAACTTTCATAAGTTTTTTCTCTATCTCTTACGGTTTGGCTGCTGAAACCGCGTCCCAGACCGACCAGCGTCCCAGACAGACGGAAATCACGTGATTTCTCGAAAACCGGAAGTGTCACGTGACTGAAAATCGGTTCCTGGCCTGACATGACCATTCCAAACATATAACTTTCATAAGTTTTTTCTCTATCTCTTACGGTTTGGCTGCTGAAACCGCGTCCCAGACCGACCAGCGTCCCAGACAGACGGAAATCACGTGATTTCTCGAAAACCGGAAGTGTCACGTGACTGAAAATCGGTTCCTGGCCTGACATGACCATTCCAAACATATAACTTTCATAAGTTTTTTCTCTATCTCTTACGGTTTGGCTGCTGAAACCGCGTCCCAGACAAAACAGCGTCCCAGACAGACGGAAATCACAAGACTTCTCGAAAACCGGAAGTGTCACGTGACTGAAATTCTGTTCCTGGCCTGACATGACCATTCCAAACATATAACTTTCATAACTTTTCTCTATCTCTTACGGTTTGGCTGCTGAAACAGCGTCCCAGACAAAACAGCGTCCCAGCCGGAAATCACGAGACTTCTTGAAACCGGAAGTGTCACGTGACTGAAATTCTGTTCCTGACCTGACATGACCATTCCAAACATATAACTTTCATAAGTTTTTTCTCTATCTCTTACGGTTTGGCTGCTGAAACCGCGTCCCAGACCGACCAGCGTCCCGGACGGACGAAAATCAAGTGATTTCTCGAAAACCGGAAGTGTCACGTGACTGAAATTTCGTTCCTGACCTGACATGACCATTCCAAACATATAACTTCAATAACTTTTTTCTCTATCTCTTACGGTTTAGCTGCTGAAACAGCGTCCCAGACAAAACAGCGTCCCAGACAGACGGAAATCACGTGATTTATCGAAAACCGGAAGTGTAACGTGACTGAAAATCGGTTCCTGGCCTGACATGACCATTCCAAACATATAACTTTCATAACTTTTTTCTCTATCTCTTACGGTTTGGCTGCTGAAACAGCGTCCCAGACAAAACAGCGTCCCAGACGGAAATCACGAGATTTCTCGAAAACCGGAAGTGTCACGTGACTGAAATTCTTTTCCTGACCTGACATGACCATTCCAAACATATAACTTGCATAAGTTTTTTCTCTATCTCTTACAGTTTGGCTGCTGAAACAGCGTCCCAGACCGACCAGCGTCCCGGACGGACGGAAATCACGTGATTTCTCGAAAACCGGAAGTGTCACGTGACTGAAATTCGGTTCCTGACCTGACATGACCATTCCAAACATATAACTTTCATAACTTTTTTCTCTATCTCTTACGGTTTGGCTGCTGAAACAGCGTCCCAGATAAAACAGCGTCCAAGACAGACGGAAATCACGTGATTTCTCGAAAACCGGAAGTGTCATGTGACTGAAAATGGGTTCCTGGCCTGACATGACCATTCCAAACATATAACTTTCATAACTATTTTCTCTATCTCTTACGGTTTGGCTGCTGAAACAGCGTCCCAGACAAAACAGCGTCCCAGACGGAAATCACGAGACTTCTTGAAACCGGAAGTGTCACGTGACTGAAAATCGGTTCCTGGCCTGACATGACCATTCCAAACATATAACTTTCATAAGTTTTTTCTCTATCTCTTACGGTTTGGCTGCTGAAACCGCGTCCCAGACAAAACAGCGTCCCAGACAGACGGAAATCACAAGACTTCTCGAAAACCGGAAGTGTCACGTGACTGAAATTCTGTTCCTGGCCTGACATGACCATTCCAAACATATAACTTTCATAACTTTTCTCTATCTCTTACGGTTTGGCTGCTGAAACAGCGTCCCAGACAAAACAGCGTCCCAGCCGGAAATCACGAGACTTCTTGAAACCGGAAGTGTCACGTGACTGAAATTCTGTTCCTGACCTGACATGACCATTCCAAACATATAACTTTCATAAGTTTTTTCTCTATCTCTTACGGTTTGGCTGCTGAAACCGCGTCCCAGACCGACCAGCGTCCCGGACGGACGAAAATCAAGTGATTTCTCGAAAACCGGAAGTGTCACGTGACTGAAATTTCGTTCCTGACCTGACATGACCATTCCAAACATATAACTTCAATAACTTTTTTCTCTATCTCTTACGGTTTAGCTGCTGAAACAGCGTCCCAGACAAAACAGCGTCCCAGACAGACGGAAATCACGTGATTTATCGAAAACCGGAAGTGTAACGTGACTGAAAATCGGTTCCTGGCCTGACATGACCATTCCAAACATATAACTTTCATAACTTTTTTCTCTATCTCTTACGGTTTGGCTGCTGAAACAGCGTCCCAGACAAAACAGCGTCCCAGACGGAAATCACGAGATTTCTCGAAAACCGGAAGTGTCACGTGACTGAAATTCTTTTCCTGACCTGACATGACCATTCCAAACATATAACTTGCATAAGTTTTTTCTCTATCTCTTACAGTTTGGCTGCTGAAACAGCGTCCCAGACCGACCAGCGTCCCGGACGGACGGAAATCACGTGATTTCTCGAAAACCGGAAGTGTCACGTGACTGAAATTCGGTTCCTTACCTGACATGACCATTCCAAACATATAACTTTCATAACTTTTTTCTCTATCTCTTACGGTTTGGCTGCTGAAACAGCGTCCCAGATAAAACAGCGTCCAAGACAGACGGAAATCACGTGATTTCTCGAAAACCGGAAGTGTCATGTGACTGAAAATGGGTTCCTGGCCTGACATGACCATTCCAAACATATAACTTTCATAACTATTTTCTCTATCTCTTACGGTTTGGCTGCTGAAACAGCGTCCCAGACAAAACAGCGTCCCAGACGGAAATCACGAGACTTCTTGAAACCGGAAGTGTCACGTGACTGAAAATCGGTTCCTGGCCTGACATGACCATTCCAAACATATAACTTTCATAAGTTTTTTCTCTATCTCTTACGGTTTGGCTGCTGAAACCGCGTCCCAGACAAAACAGCGTCCCAGACAGACGGAAATCACAAGACTTCTCGAAAACCGGAAGTGTCACGTGACTGAAATTCTGTTCCTGGCCTGACATGACCATTCCAAACATATAACTTTCATAACTTTTCTCTATCTCTTACGGTTTGGCTGCTGAAACAGCGTCCCAGACAAAACAGCGTCCCAGCCGGAAATCACGAGACTTCTTGAAACCGGAAGTGTCACGTGACTGAAATTCTGTTCCTGACCTGACATGACCATTCCAAACATATAACTTTCATAAGTTTTTTCTCTATCTCTTACGGTTTGGCTGCTGAAACCGCGTCCCAGACCGACCAGCGTCCCGGACGGACGAAAATCAAGTGATTTCTCGAAAACCGGAAGTGTCACGTGACTGAAATTTCGTTCCTGACCTGACATGACCATTCCAAACATATAACTTCAATAACTTTTTTCTCTATCTCTTACGGTTTAGCTGCTGAAACAGCGTCCCAGACAAAACAGCGTCCCAGACAGACGGAAATCACGTGATTTATCGAAAACCGGAAGTGTAACGTGACTGAAAATCGGTTCCTGGCCTGACATGACCATTCCAAACATATAACTTTCATAACTTTTTTCTCTATCTCTTACGGTTTGGCTGCTGAAACAGCGTCCCAGACAAAACAGCGTCCCAGACGGAAATCACGAGATTTCTCGAAAACCGGAAGTGTCACGTGACTGAAATTCTTTTCCTGACCTGACATGACCATTCCAAACATATAACTTGCATAAGTTTTTTCTCTATCTCTTACAGTTTGGCTGCTGAAACAGCGTCCCAGACCGACCAGCGTCCCGGACGGACGGAAATCACGTGATTTCTCGAAAACCGGAAGTGTCACGTGACTGAAATTCGGTTCCTGACCTGACATGACCATTCCAAACATATAACTTTCATAACTTTTTTCTCTATCTCTTACGGTTTGGCTGCTGAAACAGCGTCCCAGACAAAACAGCGTCCAAGACAGACGGAAATCACGTGATTTCTCGAAAACCGGAAGTGTCACGTGACTGAAAATGGGTTCCTGGCCTGACATGACCATTCCAAACATATAACTTTCATAACTATTTTCTCTATCTCTTACGGTTTGGCTGCTGAAACAGCGTCCCAGACAAAACAGCGTCCCAGACGGAAATCACGAGACTTCTTGAAACCGGAAGTGTCACGTGACTGAAATTCTGTTCCTGACCTGACATGGCCATTCCAAATATATAACTTTCATAAGTTTTTTCTCTATCTCTTAAGGTTTGGCTGCTGAAACAGCGTCCCAGACCGACCAGCGTCCCGGACGGACGGAAATCAAGTGATTTCACGAAAACCGGAAGTGTCACGTGACTGAAATTCGGTTCGTGACCTAACATGACCATTCCAAACATATAACTTTCATAACTTTTTTCTCTATCTCTTACGGTTTGGCTGCTGAAACAGCGTCCCAGACAAAACAGCGTCCAAGACAGACGGAAATCACGTGATTTCTCGAAAACCGGAAGTGTCACGTGACTGAAAATGGGTTCCTGGCCTGACATGACCATTCCAAACATATAACTTTCATAACTATTTTCTCTATCTCTTACGGTTTGGCTGCTGAAACAGCGTCCCAGACAAAACAGCGTCCCAGACGGAAATCACGAGACTTCTTGAAACCGGAAGTGTAACGTGACTGAAAATCGGTTCCTGGCCTGACATGACCATTCCAAACATATAACTTTCATAACTTTTTTCTCTATCTCTTACGGTTTGGCTGCTGAAACAGCGTCCCAGACAAAACAGCGTCCCAGCCGGAAATCACGAGATGTCTCGAAAACCGGAAGTGTCACGTGACTGAAATTCTTTTCCTGACCTGACATGACCATACCAAACATATAACTTTCATAACTTTTTTCTCTATCTCTTACGGTTTGGCTGCTGAAACAGCGTCCCAGACCGACGAAAATCACGTGATTTCTCGAAAACCGGAAGTGTCACGTGACTGAAAATCGGTTCCTGGCCTGACATGACCATTCCAAACATATAACTTTCATAACTTTTTTCTCTATCTCTTACGGTTTGGCTGCTGAAACAGCGTCCCAGACAAAACAGCGTCCCAGACGGAAATCACGAGATTTCTCGAAAACCGGAAGTGTCACGTGACTGAAATTCTTTTCCTGACCTGACATGACCATTCCAAACATATAACTTTCATAAGTTTTATCTCTATCTCTTACAGTTTGGCTGCTGAAACAGCGTCCCAGACCGACCAGCGTCCCGGACGGACGGAAATCACGTGATTTCTCGAAAACCGGAAGTGTCACGTGACTGAAATTCGGTTCCTGACCTGACATGACCATTCCAAACATATAACTTTCATAACTTTTTTCTCTATCTCTTACGGTTTGGATGCTGAAACAGCGTCCCAGACAAAACAGCGTCCAAGACAGACGGAAATCACGTGATTTCTCGAAAACCGGAAGTGTCACGTGACTGAAAATGGGTTCCTGGCCTGACATGACCATTCCAAACATATAACTTTCATAACTATTTTCTCTATCTCTTACGGTTTGGCTGCTGAAACAGCGTCCCAGACAAAACAGCGTCCCAGACGGAAATCACGAGACTTCTTGAAACCGGAAGTGTCACGTGACTGAAATTCTGTTCCTGACCTGACATGACCATTCCAAATATATAACTTTCATAAGTTTTTTCTCTATCTCTTAAGGTTTGGCTGCTGAAACAGCGTCCCAGGCCGACCAGCGTCCCGGACGGACGGAAATCAAGTGATTTCTCGAAAACCGGAAGTGTCACGTGACTGAAATTCGGTTCCTGACCTGACATGACCATTCCAAACATATAACTTTCATAACTTTTTTCTCTATCTCTTACGGTTTGGCTGCTGAAACAGCGTCCCAGACAAAACAGCGTCCAAGACAGACGGAAATCACGTGATTTCTCGAAAACCGGAAGTGTCACGTGACTGAAAATCGGTTCCTGGCCTGACATGACCATTCCAAACATATAACTTTCATAAGTTTTTTCTCTATCTCTTACGGTTTGGCTGCTGAAACAGCGTCCCAGACAAAACAGCGTCCCAGACGGAAATCACGAGATTTCTCGAAAACCGGAAGTGTCACGTGACTGAAATTCTTTTCCTGACCTGACATGACCATTCCAAACATATAACTTGCATAAGTTTTTTCTCTATCTCTTACAGTTTGGCTGCTGAAACAGCGTCCCAGACCGACCAGCGTCCCGGACGGACGGAAATCACGTGATTTCTCGAAAACCGGAAGTGTCACGTGACTGAAATTCGGTTCCTGACCTGACATGACGATTCCAAACATATAACTTTCATAAGTTTTTTCTCTATCTCTTACGGTTTGGCTGCTGAAACCGCGTCCCAGACCGACCAGCGTCCCAGACAGACGGAAATCACGTGATTTCTCGAAAACCGGAAGTGTCACGTGACTGAAATTCTGTTCCTGGCCTGACATGACGATTCCAAACATATAACTTTCATAAGTTTTTTCTCTATCTCTTACGGTTTGGCTGCTGAAACCGCGTCCCAGACCGACCAGCGTCCCAGACAGACGGAAATCACGTGATTTCTCGAAAACCGGAAGTGTCACGTGACTGAAAATCGGTTCCTGGCCTGACATGACCATTCCAAACATATAACTTTCATAAGTTTTTTCTCTATCTCTTACGGTTTGGCTGCTGAAACCGCGTCCCAGACCGACCAGCGTCCCAGACAGACGGAAATCACGTGATTTCTCGAAAACCGGAAGTGTCACGTGACTGAAAATCGGTTCCTGGCCTGACATGACCATTCCAAACATATAACTTTCATAAGTTTTTTCTCTATCTCTTACGGTTTGGCTGCTGAAACCGCGTCCCAGACAAAACAGCGTCCCAGACAGACGGAAATCACAAGACTTCTCGAAAACCGGAAGTGTCACGTGACTGAAATTCTGTTCCTGGCCTGACATGACCATTCCAAACATATAACTTTCATAACTTTTCTCTATCTCTTACGGTTTGGCTGCTGAAACAGCGTCCCAGACAAAACAGCGTCCCAGCCGGAAATCACGAGACTTCTTGAAACCGGAAGTGTCACGTGACTGAAATTCTGTTCCTGACCTGACATGACCATTCCAAACATATAACTTTCATAAGTTTTTTCTCTATCTCTTACGGTTTGGCTGCTGAAACCGCGTCCCAGACCGACCAGCGTCCCGGACGGACGAAAATCAAGTGATTTCTCGAAAACCGGAAGTGTCACGTGACTGAAATTTCGTTCCTGACCTGACATGACCATTCCAAACATATAACTTCAATAACTTTTTTCTCTATCTCTTACGGTTTAGCTGCTGAAACAGCGTCCCAGACAAAACAGCGTCCCAGACAGACGGAAATCACGTGATTTATCGAAAACCGGAAGTGTAACGTGACTGAAAATCGGTTCCTGGCCTGACATGACCATTCCAAACATATAACTTTCATAACTTTTTTCTCTATCTCTTACGGTTTGGCTGCTGAAACAGCGTCCCAGACAAAACAGCGTCCCAGACGGAAATCACGAGATTTCTCGAAAACCGGAAGTGTCACGTGACTGAAATTCTTTTCCTGACCTGACATGACCATTCCAAACATATAACTTGCATAAGTTTTTTCTCTATCTCTTACAGTTTGGCTGCTGAAACAGCGTCCCAGACCGACCAGCGTCCCGGACGGACGGAAATCACGTGATTTCTCGAAAACCGGAAGTGTCACGTGACTGAAATTCGGTTCCTGACCTGACATGACCATTCCAAACATATAACTTTCATAACTTTTTTCTCTATCTCTTACGGTTTGGCTGCTGAAACAGCGTCCCAGACAAAACAGCGTCCAAGACAGACGGAAATCACGTGATTTCTCGAAAACCGGAAGTGTCATGTGACTGAAAATGGGTTCCTGGCCTGACATGACCATTCCAAACATATAACTTTCATAACTATTTTCTCTATCTCTTACGGTTTGGCTGCTGAAACAGCGTCCCAGACAAAACAGCGTCCCAGACGGAAATCACGAGACTTCTCGAAAACCGGAAGTGTCACGTGACTGAAATTCTGTTCCTGGCCTGACATGACGATTCCAAACATATAACTTTCATAAGTTTTTTCTCTATCTCTTACGGTTTGGCTGCTGAAACCGCGTCCCAGACCGACCAGCGTCCCAGACAGACGGAAATCACGTGATTTCTCGAAAACCGGAAGTGTCACGTGACTGAAAATCGGTTCCTGGCCTGACATGACCATTCCAAACATATAACTTTCATAAGTTTTTTCTCTATCTCTTACGGTTTGGCTGCTGAAACCGCGTCCCAGACAAAACAGCGTCCCAGACAGACGGAAATCACGAGACTTCTCGAAAACCGGAAGTGTCACGTGACTGAAATTCTGTTCCTGACCTGACATGACCATTCCAAACATATAACTTTCATAAGTTTTTTCTCTATCTCTTACGGTTTGGCTGCTGAAACCGCGTCCCAGACCGACCAGCGTCCCGGACGGACGGAAATCACGTGATTTCTCGAAAACCGGAAGTGTAACGTGACTGAAAATCGGTTCCTGGCCTGACATGACCATTCCAAACATATAACTTTCATAAGTTTTTTCTCTATCTCTTACGGTTTGGCTGCTGAAACCGCGTCCCAGACAAAACAGCGTCCCAGACAGACGGAAATCACGAGACTTCTCGAAAACCGGAAGTGTCACGTGACTGAAATTCTGTTCCTGGCCTGACATGACCATTCCAAACATATAACTTTCATAAGTTTTTTCTCTATCTCTTACGGTTTGGCTGCTGAAACCGCGTCCCAGACCGACCAGCGTCCCAGACAGACGGAAATCACGTGATTTCTCGAAAACCGGAAGTGTCACGTGACTGAAAATCGGTTCCTGGCCTGACATGACCATTCCAAACATATAACTTTCATAAGTTTTTTCTCTATCTCTTACGGTTTGGCTGCTGAAACCGCGTCCCAGACAAAACAGCGTCCCAGACAGACGGAAATCACAAGACTTCTCGAAAACCGAAGTGTCACGTGACTGAAATTCTGTTCCTGGCCTGACATGACCATTCCAAACATATAACTTTCATAACTTTTCTCTATCTCTTACGGTTTGGCTGCTGAAACAGCGTCCCAGACAAAACAGCGTCCCAGCCGGAAATCACGAGACTTCTTGAAACCGGAAGTGTCACGTGACTGAAATCTGTTCCTGACCTGACATGACCATTCCAAACATATAACTTTCATAAGTTTTTTCTCTATCTCTTACGGTTTGGCTGCTGAAACCGCGTCCCAGACCGACCAGCGTCCCGGACGGACGAAAATCAAGTGATTTCTCGAAAACCGGAAGTGTCACGTGACTGAAATTTCGTTCCTGACCTGACATGACCATTCCAAACATATAACTTCAATAACTTTTTTCTCTATCTCTTACGGTTTAGCTGCTGAAACAGCGTCCCAGACAAAACAGCGTCCCAGACAGACGGAAATCACGTGATTTATCGAAAACCGGAAGTGTAACGTGACTGAAAATCGGTTCCTGGCCTGACATGACCATTCCAAACATATAACTTTCATAACTTTTTTCTCTATCTCTTACGGTTTGGCTGCTGAAACAGCGTCCCAGACAAAACAGCGTCCCAGACGGAAATCACGAGATTTCTCGAAAACCGGAAGTGTCACGTGACTGAAATTCTTTTCCTGACCTGACATGACCATTCCAAACATATAACTTGCATAAGTTTTTTCTCTATCTCTTACAGTTTGGCTGCTGAAACAGCGTCCCAGACCGACCAGCGTCCCGGACGGACGGAAATCACGTGATTTCTCGAAAACCGGAAGTGTCACGTGACTGAAATTCGGTTCCTGACCTGACATGACCATTCCAAACATATAACTTTCATAACTTTTTTCTCTATCTCTTACGGTTTGGCTGCTGAAACAGCGTCCAGACAAAACAGCGTCCAAGACAGACGGAAATCACGTGATTTCTCGAAAACCGGAAGTGTCATGTGACTGAAAATGGGTTCCTGGCCTGACATGACCATTCCAAACATATAACTTTCATAACTATTTTCTCTATCTCTTACGGTTTGGCTGCTGAAACAGCGTCCCAGACAAAACAGCGTCCCAGACGGAAATCACGAGACTTCTTGAAACCGGAAGTGTCACGTGACTGAAAATCGGTTCCTGGCCTGACATGACCATTCCAAACATATAACTTTCATAAGTTTTTTCTCTATCTCTTACGGTTTGGCTGCTGAAACCGCGTCCAGACCGACCAGCGTCCCAGACAGACGGAAATCACGTGATTTCTCGAAAACCGGAAGTGTCACGTGACTGAAATTCTGTTCCTGGCCTGACATGACGATTCCAAACATATAACTTTCATAAGTTTTTTTCTCTATCTCTTACGGTTTGGCTGCTGAAACAGCGTCCCAGACAAAACAGCGTCCCAGACGGAAATCACGAGATTTCTCGAAAACCGGAAGTGTCACGTGACTGAAATTCTTTTCCTGACCTGACATGACCATTCCAAACATATAACTTGCATAAGTTTTTTCTCTATCTCTTACAGTTTGGCTGCTGAAACAGCGTCCCAGACCGACCAGCGTCCCGGACGGACGGAAATCACGTGATTTCTCGAAAACCGGAAGTGTCACGTGACTGAAATTCGGTTCCTGACCTGACATGACCATTCCAAACATATAACTTTCATAACTTTTTTCTCTATCTCTTACGGTTTGGCTGCTGAAACAGCGTCCCAGACAAAACAGCGTCCAAGACAGACGGAAATCACGTGATTTCTCGAAAACCGGAAGTGTCACGTGACTGAAAATGGGTTCCTGGCCTGACATGACCATTCCAAACATATAACTTTCATAACTATTTTCTCTATCTCTTACGGTTTGGCTGCTGAAACAGCGTCCCAGACAAAACAGCGTCCCAGACGGAAATCACGAGACTTCTTGAAACCGGAAGTGTCACGTGACTGAAATTCTGTTCCTGACCTGACATGACCATTCCAAATATATAACTTTCATAAGTTTTTTCTCTATCTCTTAAGGTTTGGCTGCTGAAACAGCGTCCCAGACCGACCAGCGTCCCGGACGGACGGAAATCAAGTGATTTCACGAAAACCGGAAGTGTCACGTGACTGAAATTCGGTTCGTGACCTGAAATTACCATTCCAAACATATAACTTTCATAACTTTTTTCTCTATCTCTTACGGTTTGGCTGCTGAAACAGCGTCCCAGACAAAACAGCGTCCAAGACAGACGGAAATCACGTGATTTCTCGAAAACCGGAAGTGTCACGTGACTGAAAATGGGTTCCTGGCCTGACATGACCATTCCAAACATATAACTTTCATAACTATTTTCTCTATCTCTTACGGTTTGGCTGCTGAAACAGCGTCCCAGACAAAACAGCGTCCCAGACGGAAATCACGAGACTTCTTGAAACCGGAAGTGTAACGTGACTGAAAATCGGTTCCTGGCCTGACATGACCATTCCAAACATATAACTTTCATAACTTTTTTCTCTATCTCTTACGGTTTGGCTGCTGAAACAGCGTCCCAGACAAAACAGCGTCCCAGCCGGAAATCACGAGATGTCTCGAAAACCGGAAGTGTCACGTGACTGAAATTCTTTTCCTGACCTGACATGGCCATTCCAAACATATAACTTTAATAACTTTTTTCTCTATCTCTTACGGTTTGGCTGCTGAAACAGCGTCCCAGACCGACGAAAATCACGTGATTTCTCGAAAACCGGAAGTGTCACGTGACTGAAAATCGGTTCCTGGCCTGACATGACCATTCCAAACATATAACTTTCATAACTTTTCTCTATCTCTTACGGTTTGGCTGCTGAAACAGCGTTCCAGACAAAACAGCGTCCCAGCCGGAAATCACGAGATTTCTCGAAAACCGGAAGTGTCACGTGACTGAAATTCTTTTCCTGACCTGACATGACCATTCCAAACATATAACTTTAATAACTTTTTTCTCTATCTCTTACGGTTTGGCTGCTGAAACAGCGTCCCAGACCGACGAAAATCACGTGATTTCTCGAAAACCGGAAGTGTCACGTGACTGAAAATCGGTTCCTGGCCTGACATGACCATTCCAAACATATAACTTTCATAATTTTTCTCTATCTCTTACGGTTTGGCTGCTGAAACACCGTCCCAGACAAAACAGCGTCCCAGACAGACGGAAATCACGAGACTTCTCGAAAACCGGAAGTGTCACGTGACTGAAATTCTGTTCCTGGCCTGACATGACGATTCCAAACATATAACTTTCATAAGTTTTTTCTCTATCTCTTACGGTTTGGCTGCTGAAACCGCGTCCCAGACCGACCAGCGTCCCAGACAGACGGAAATCACGTGATTTCTCGAAAACCGGAAGTGTCACGTGACTGAAAATCGGTTCCTGGCCTGACATGACCATTCCAAACATATAACTTTCATAAGTTTTTTCTCTATCTCTTACGGTTTGGCTGCTGAAACCGCGTCCCAGACAAAACAGCGTCCCAGACAGACGGAAATCACGAGACTTCTCGAAAACCGGAAGTGTCACGTGACTGAAATTCTGTTCCTGACCTGACATGACCATTCCAAACATATAACTTTCATAAGTTTTTTCTCTATCTCTTACGGTTTGGCTGCTGAAACCGCGTCCCAGACCGACCAGCGTCCCGGACGGACGGAAATCACGTGATTTCTCGAAAACCGGAAGTGTAACGTGACTGAAAATCGGTTCCTGGCCTGACATGACCATTCCAAACATATAACTTTCATAAGTTTTTTCTCTATCTCTTACGGTTTGGCTGCTGAAACCGCGTCCCAGACAAAACAGCGTCCCAGACAGACGGAAATCACGAGACTTCTCGAAAACCGGAAGTGTCACGTGACTGAAATTCTGTTCCTGGCCTGACATGACCATTCCAAACATATAACTTTCATAAGTTTTTTCTCTATCTCTTACGGTTTGGCTGCTGAAACCGCGTCCCAGACCGACCAGCGTCCCAGACAGACGGAAATCACGTGATTTCTCGAAAACCGGAAGTGTCACGTGACTGAAAATCGGTTCCTGGCCTGACATGACCATTCCAAACATATAACTTTCATAAGTTTTTTCTCTATCTCTTACGGTTTGGCTGCTGAAACCGCGTCCCAGACAAAACAGCGTCCCAGACAGACGGAAATCACAAGACTTCTCGAAAACCGGAAGTGTCACGTGACTGAAATTCTGTTCCTGGCCTGACATGACCATTCCAAACATATAACTTTCATAACTTTTCTCTATCTCTTACGGTTTGGCTGCTGAAACAGCGTCCCAGACAAAACAGCGTCCCAGCCGGAAATCACGAGACTTCTTGAAACCGGAAGTGTCACGTGACTGAAATTCTGTTCCTGACCTGACATGACCATTCCAAACATATAACTTTCATAAGTTTTTTCTCTATCTCTTACGGTTTGGCTGCTGAAACCGCGTCCCAGACCGACCAGCGTCCCGGACGGACGAAAATCAAGTGATTTCTCGAAAACCGGAAGTGTCACGTGACTGAAATTTCGTTCCTGACCTGACATGACCATTCCAAACATATAACTTCAATAACTTTTTTCTCTATCTCTTACGGTTTAGCTGCTGAAACAGCGTCCCAGACAAAACAGCGTCCCAGACAGACGGAAATCACGTGATTTATCGAAAACCGGAAGTGTAACGTGACTGAAAATCGGTTCCTGGCCTGACATGACCATTCCAAACATATAACTTTCATAACTTTTTTCTCTATCTCTTACGGTTTGGCTGCTGAAACAGCGTCCCAGACAAAACAGCGTCCCAGACGGAAATCACGAGATTTCTCGAAAACCGGAAGTGTCACGTGACTGAAATTCTTTTCCTGACCTGACATGACCATTCCAAACATATAACTTGCATAAGTTTTTTCTCTATCTCTTACAGTTTGGCTGCTGAAACAGCGTCCCAGACCGACCAGCGTCCCGGACGGACGGAAATCACGTGATTTCTCGAAAACCGGAAGTGTCACGTGACTGAAATTCGGTTCCTGACCTGACATGACCATTCCAAACATATAACTTTCATAACTTTTTTCTCTATCTCTTACGGTTTGGCTGCTGAAACAGCGTCCCAGACAAAACAGCGTCCAAGACAGACGGAAATCACGTGATTTCTCGAAAACCGGAAGTGTCATGTGACTGAAAATGGGTTCCTGGCTGACATGACCATTCCAAACATATAACTTTCATAACTATTTTCTCTATCTCTTACGGTTTGGCTGCTGAAACAGCGTCCCAGACAAAACAGCGTCCCAGACGGAAATCACGAGACTTCTTGAAACCGGAAGTGTCACGTGACTGAAAATCGGTTCCTGGCCTGACATGACCATTCCAAACATATAACTTTCATAAGTTTTTTCTCTATCTCTTACGGTTTGGCTGCTGAAACCGCGTCCCAGACAAAACAGCGTCCCAGACAGACGGAAATCACAAGACTTCTCGAAAACCGGAAGTGTCACGTGACTGAAATTCTGTTCCTGGCCTGACATGACCATTCCAAACATATAACTTTCATAACTTTTCTCTATCTCTTACGGTTTGGCTGCTGAAACAGCGTCCCAGACAAAACAGCGTCCCAGCCGGAAATCACGAGACTTCTTGAAACCGGAAGTGTCACGTGACTGAAATTCTGTTCCTGACCTGACATGACCATTCCAAACATATAACTTTCATAAGTTTTTTCTCTATCTCTTACGGTTTGGCTGCTGAAACCGCGTCCCAGACCGACCAGCGTCCCGGACGGACGAAAATCAAGTGATTTCTCGAAAACCGGAAGTGTCACGTGACTGAAATTTCGTTCCTGACCTGACATGACCATTCCAAACATATAACTTCAATAACTTTTTTCTCTATCTCTTACGGTTTAGCTGCTGAAACAGCGTCCCAGACAAAACAGCGTCCCAGACAGACGGAAATCACGTGATTTATCGAAAACCGGAAGTGTAACGTGACTGAAAATCGGTTCCTGCCTGACATGACCATTCCAAACATATAACTTTCATAACTTTTTTCTCTATCTCTTACGGTTTGGCTGCTGAAACAGCGTCCCAGACAAAACAGCGTCCCAGACGGAAATCACGAGATTTCTCGAAAACCGGAAGTGTCACGTGACTGAAATTCTTTTCCTGACCTGACATGACCATTCCAAACATATAACTTGCATAAGTTTTTTCTCTATCTCTTACAGTTTGGCTGCTGAAACAGCGTCCCAGACCGACCAGCGTCCCGGACGGACGGAAATCACGTGATTTCTCGAAAACCGGAAGTGTCACGTGACTGAAATTCGGTTCCTGACCTGACATGACCATTCCAAACATATAACTTTCATAACTTTTTTCTCTATCTCTTACGGTTTGGCTGCTGAAACAGCGTCCCAGACAAAACAGCGTCCAAGACAGACGGAAATCACGTGATTTCTCGAAAACCGGAAGTGTCACGTGACTGAAAATGGGTTCCTGGCCTGACATGACCATTCCAAACATATAACTTTCATAACTATTTTCTCTATCTCTTACGGTTTGGCTGCTGAAACAGCGTCCCAGACAAAACAGCGTCCCAGACGGAAATCACGAGACTTCTTGAAACCGGAAGTGTCACGTGACTGAAATTCTGTTCCTGACCTGACATGGCCATTCCAAATATATAACTTTCATAAGTTTTTTCTCTATCTCTTAAGGTTTGGCTGCTGAAACAGCGTCCCAGACCGACCAGCGTCCCGGACGGACGGAAATCAAGTGATTTCACGAAAACCGGAAGTGTCACGTGACTGAAATTCGGTTCGTGACCTAACATGACCATTCCAAACATATAACTTTCATAACTTTTTTCTCTATCTCTTACGGTTTGGCTGCTGAAACAGCGTCCCAGACAAAACAGCGTCCAAGACAGACGGAAATCACGTGATTTCTCGAAAACCGGAAGTGTCACGTGACTGAAAATGGGTTCCTGGCCTGACATGACCATTCCAAACATATAACTTTCATAACTATTTTCTCTATCTCTTACGGTTTGGCTGCTGAAACAGCGTCCCAGACAAAACAGCGTCCCAGACGGAAATCACGAGACTTCTTGAAACCGGAAGTGTAACGTGACTGAAAATCGGTTCCTGGCCTGACATGACCATTCCAAACATATAACTTTCATAACTTTTTTCTCTATCTCTTACGGTTTGGCTGCTGAAACAGCGTCCCAGACAAAACAGCGTCCCAGCCGGAAATCACGAGATGTCTCGAAAACCGGAAGTGTCACGTGACTGAAATTCTTTTCCTGACCTGACATGACCATACCAAACATATAACTTTCATAACTTTTTTCTCTATCTCTTACGGTTTGGCTGCTGAAACAGCGTCCCAGACCGACGAAAATCACGTGATTTCTCGAAAACCGGAAGTGTCACGTGACTGAAATCGGTTCCTGGCCTGACATGACCATTCCAAACATATAACTTTCATAACTTTTTTCTCTATCTCTTACGGTTTGGCTGCTGAAACAGCGTCCCAGACAAAACAGCGTCCCAGACGGAAATCACGAGATTTCTCGAAAACCGGAGTGTCACGTGACTGAAATTCTTTTCCTGACCTGACATGACCATTCCAAACATATAACTTTCATAAGTTTTATCTCTATCTCTTACAGTTTGGCTGCTGAAACAGCGTCCCAGACCGACCAGCGTCCCGGACGGACGGAAATCACGTGATTTCTCGAAAACCGGAAGTGTCACGTGACTGAAATTCGGTTCCTGACCTGACATGACCATTCCAAACATATAACTTTCATAACTTTTTTCTCTATCTCTTACGGTTTGGATGCTGAAACAGCGTCCCAGACAAAACAGCGTCCAAGACAGACGGAAATCACGTGATTTCTCGAAAACCGGAAGTGTCACGTGACTGAAAATGGGTTCCTGGCCTGACATGACCATTCCAAACATATAACTTTCATAACTATTTTCTCTATCTCTTACGGTTTGGCTGCTGAAACAGCGTCCCAGACAAAACAGCGTCCCAGACGGAAATCACGAGACTTCTTGAAACCGGAAGTGTCACGTGACTGAAATTCTGTTCCTGACCTGACATGACCATTCCAAATATATAACTTTCATAAGTTTTTTCTCTATCTCTTACGGTTTGGCTGCTGAAACAGCGTCCCAGACCGACGAAAATCACGTGATTTCTCGAAAACCGGAAGTGTCACGTGACTGAAAATCGGTTCCTGGCCTGACATGACCATTCCAAACATATAACTTTCATAACTTTTTTCTCTATCTCTTACGGTTGGCTGCTGAAACAGCGTCCCAGACAAAACAGCGTCCCAGACGGAAATCACGAGATTTCTCGAAAACCGGAAGTGTCACGTGACTGAAATTCTTTTCCTGACCTGACATGACCATTCCAAACATATAACTTTCATAAGTTTTATCTCTATCT